>QVIE01002966.1:0-38361 GCA_013387415.1 Panellus pusillus | reverse complement strand
AAAGGCCGACGTACGGCATAAAAATAGTCCTATGGTTTCCGAAAGCGAATCCAAGGATTGTATATGCAAATAACAGACCTCTTATTTGGGTTTGGTGTGGGTGAATAAAGAAATAATAAAGTTATATGGGATAAAGAAGATTAAGGCTAACTATAACTATCTTTATAAAAGTAAAAATAGTTTAAACCATAAAGTTAAAATAGAGAAGGTTTAGAATAAACGCGTACGCTGGCTGGCGTACGTCCTGCTGGCTGGCGTTGGCTGGCTTTGGCTGGCATAAGCCAGCCCAGCCCAGCCTATAAAGGAAAATCTAAACTAGAAATAATATATTAAAAACATATACAGATTACCAATAATACCAAAAGATAAAAAGAATAAATATAATAACATTTTTTTAAGATGCAAAATAAAGGACTGATTAAACCTAATAGGTTAAATTTAAATTAAGGAAAAAGTATAAATAATAAAAAAGTATGAAAAAAGAAACCTATTAATATCAAAAAGAGATGAACCAAGAACGAATTTAATAAAGGTAGTTATTTTTTTTAATCTGCTTCTGCGCTAGATAGATATTTTGGTTTTATATAAATAATTAATTTATAATTATCCAGTAATACCACTCGCTTGCGCAGGTGGTAATCTAAGATTACCATACCTTGAATATATAGTATTGGTAGGAATTAAACCAGTTTTTAGATTTTTAAATCTATGCTTAACTTTTTATGATAAAATTATAATGTAATACTTAGTAATAAGATTATTAGTAAATATATTAATATTTGTATATAAGAACTATTTTTAAAATATTTAGAACTATCTTCATTGGATGAAATACTTTTTATTTCAATTAATATTTTTATTATAAAATCAGGTAGTACAGGAGATATTTTAATATTATTATTTATACGCGTACGCGTTTTATGTAATAAATATATATTTAAAATTTGATAAATAATCATTAAAGAACATGTAATATAACCATAATTTTATATAATAAATATTTTTTAATAATTCTATAGAATTATTAAAACCTAACAAATTTAATAGAATATTATTATTATTATTAATTTTAATATTCTCGCTACGCGCCTAAACCAATTTGGTATTTATTATAAAATTTTGCAAAATTTTGAGGTAAAGTTGGAATACTAAACCCTTTTTTAAACCTTTAGCGACAGAAGAATGAGTAAATTTAATGTATAACGAAGATTGAGTAACATTAGTAAAAAAAGAAATTATTTTTTTCATGATAAAATGTAAAATATTTAATTAAAAAGAGATTTTTAGGTTGTCATCTCTTAAAACCATTATAAAAGTAGGATTCATCTATAATACAATGCGGTTCCGTACTGTAAATAAAAAATTAAAGATAAGTACTTACTTATGCGCTAGCGAGTGAAAGTTTTTAATAAAAAAAGTTAGTTATTTTTTATTCTTCCTTTTTTTTTAGAGATTTAAGTTTTATAAAATAATTAAATTTATATCTATCCAGTATTACCACTCGCTTGCGCGCTTGCGCGCTTGCGCGCTTGCGCAGAAGGTAATCTCAGGTCTGCAAACCTTGAACATAAAGTACTAGTAGGATTTAAACTAGTTTTAGATTATATATTCTATGTTAACTTATTATATACAATATGAAAGACTTGGAACCTAACATACAATTAAATTAGGAGACAATATTCTATTTAAAAAGCAACTACTCTGAATAACCGAAGGATAAACTATATTTTAAGTCAAGAAGCATTATAATAATGAATTAAGTTTGTTCTAATTTTTTAATAATTACTTAATTACTTAATAAAAAAAGCAAGTAAAATAAAATCATAAGAGTAAAATTTAAAAAATTAAAATATATACTAAGGATATAAATAAAATAAATAATATAATTAAGTGAAAATATAAATTTCTTGTATAAAATTTAGCATGTTCATTTTTTAATGTCGACTGTGATTTATCTCATAATTCTTTATAATGAGTATTAATTAATCATTCTATAATCAGTGGAAATTTTATTTTATCATTATTTTTTATGTATAGTTTATAAATAAATAATTCTAAACTAGAATCTAAACATAATAATAAAACCCATATAAAAATTAAACAAATACTTAACTTAAAGCCATATAAATAAAATAAACTATATAATCAAGGATAGTTATTAAATATAATAGGTAATATGAAATATCATATTAAAAACATAAGAACTGGAATTAAAGAAATAATAATATTATTTTTATTTTTAGTTAAAAATAGTAATAACGAACTAGTTACAGTACTACTATCCTTATTAGAAAGAGAAGAAATAATAGATTCTTTAATGGATTTTATTATTTCTTTATTTCTTTCAACATTGATTTGAGATACACCTACATAACCTACCAGTAATAAAGGAATACCTATTCTATTAAATCTTTTAATAATATTAACTCGATTTCTTTCTATAAAATTTTTTCTTCTAAGCTTTTAGCTTTATATGTTGAATCTATAACCAGTTTACCATAAGTATTTAATAAGCCTCTATATATTAAAAAAGGACTTATATTTTGTAAACCTAAAAATGAAATATCAACTATATTGACACTTTTTAAAGCCTGAACACTTCGTTCCGCGAGTTGATTTAATTTTGTTTCTAATTCTAATATAGCATTCATTTTATCTTCCAAAGTATTAACTTTTTCTTCCAAATTACCTACTTTATTTTTTAAATTGTTTAATTCATCTAATTCTTCAGTTGTTATTTTTATATCTTTTTTATTTTGTAAAATAGTTGTTAGAGGATAATTTTGTAATAAATAAATAGTAGTTTTAAATCACCCTTTTTCTTTAAGTAGATCTTCCAAAGTATCATTCTTTATCATCATACTTAATAGTTTAGGCTTAATACCAAAATAAGGTTCCTTATTATCAACATTACCAAAAGATTCATTAAAAGTACTAAAACTATTTATAGTACTTTCTCTACATTCCTCTAATAAATCTTGTTTTTTAATACTCAATTTTTTGTTATAATCTGTTACAGATTCATTATTAAGATTCGCTAGTCGTTGTATAATTTTATCATCTGTTAGTAACTCTATCTCCTTAATTTTATTAGAATCTGTAACAATATTCCTATCAGAAAAAAGTATAGCACTAGTTGAAAATTTATTGATTTGTTCTAAAGCTCTATAATTGTATATGTTACTAGGTATTGCAACATTATGTATAGGTGTATAGTTTTTATTTGAAAAAGTTAACATGTTTAAAATTAATAATATTTTTTTTAAAAAAGATTTATTTTAAGAGATTCTTTTTAATTCTCCAATTTTTATAATTTAAATAAAACGGTAAAAATTCAATATTCTTATTCATAAGAACAAATTAATAAAGTAATAGTAATACAATAATATAAATAGAAATACAATAATATAAATAGACTTAATAAGTTAAGCGGAAATATTTAATATATGACTACTTGTAATTATCATAGAATACTTTATATAAAGAAAAAACATTCAATTTATATAGTATATACACTATAACCTCTTTGTATACTAACAAATCAATTTATTATTTTATTATTGAATCATTTACCCTATATATCTAAATATTTTTGATTATAACTAAAAATTATTAAAGATAACTAAATAAATCTTCGAAAATAATCAACGCTAAATACACTATAAAAAAAATGTATTTATAATAGTTTTTATAAAAAAAAAAAGATAGCCTTTAAATAATAAATTATTCTTCTACTATTAACATTTAAGATAATTTATATTACATTATTAAAAATTATTGCAATTACTTCTAATAAAATATAAATTAGCTAACTCCCCGCGTACGTGCATACGTGGCTGATTAAATCATAAACTATTAAAAAAGATTTAGTTGAAGTTTAAAATAACAGTAAATTTGAGTGTGTGCCGTGAAATTTACCGCAAAAATCATCAAAAAATAGCAAAATTAGTTTGCCTATGTTAAAGATATATGAGTGAATTCTTGACGACGTTCCTTCTACATAAGGGTAACGTTTAAATGAAATTAATGTATTGATGATGTCCCCTAGCCTTAAATATAAAAAGTAAGCCTTTTTTATAAGGGTGGCTTATTTATTATTAATTATACGCGTACGCGTTTATTATTATTAATTATTATTATTTATTATTTATAATAAGTCACATACCCTTACGGGCCCGTACTGGCATATGCTAGGGTGTGTAGAGAGGGGTTATTTATGTTTTTAATCTTTTTTTATTAAGAGTAAAGAACAAGGAAAGCAATCATTAATGCAAATAGTCCTGTGGCTTCCGCAAGAGCGAAACCAAGGATAGCATATGAAAATAATTGACCTCTTAATTGAGGGTTTCTAGCGGTAGAAGTAATAAGTGATGCGAAGATAAGTCCGATACCGGCACCGGCTCCGATTAAACCAGAACAAGCTAATCCTGCTCCTATGTATTTGGCTGCTGCTAACATTTTTATTTTAATTAGTTTGAATAGCGTCAATCATATTAAAGAGTTTCTAAATAAATTTAATTTAATTAGGTTTAAAGAATTTAATACTCTTTTAATATTTAAGTAAACAAATTTTCGAATAGTTCAGGTTTATTATACTGTTATTTAATTTTTTTTTTGCTAATTACTAGTTACCTTTCCAAAAGGACTAATTATCTACCTACGCTTACGCTTCATACCCGTACGGGTTTGTTTAAAAAAAATTTTTTATTGGAGCTAATATACTTTTTTTTATTGGAGTTAATATATTTTTTTTCAATGGTAAACTGGACTAGAAACAGTAAACATATTTAATGTTAGAGTGTAGTAATCCGAGGAGGAGTAATTTTATTTTAAGTAATAAAGCAATTATAAATAACCAAAAGTTTCACATTATAAAAGGAAACCTCTTTTTATTCTATATTAATTATAAATAAGCTATTGTGTACGTAATAATTATATCAATAATCAATTATCAAATATCAAATATCAATTATCAATTATCAATTATCAATTATAAAATATATATAAGCACCAGAAAAAATAGAAGAATCGTTAGCTTCAAACTAGAACAGTAAGAAAGAATTGTTTATTAAAAATAAAGGAACTTAATTTATATTTTTTGGTTGTAATACGTTTTGTTTTGAAATAATTATTGTAGCAAACATTGCTAATAGTAATATAATACTTAAAGATATCAATAAAACAGCACCATAGGTATATAAATCATGACCTAGTGTTTCTATTTGTGTTAAATCTAAAAGTGCAATATCTGCGTTGTTTTCATTTCCAAGATTGTTTACTGTTCACTGCGTAGCCATAGTAGACTGTTGTGGGACTGATGTACTCCCAGTCAAGGCTATTTTTAAAAAAGTTCAGTCTTTTAAACCTAAATACTCTAATGCAATTAAATTTTTAAAATTTAAAGATAATGGAGTTAAAAAGTTAATTAAATACGCAAATAAAATTACAGTAATAAAACTATAAATACCATTATTCAAAGAAACAGAAGAAGGTTCTATTAAATCTTTGTCCTTTAAATTAAGCATCATAATTACAAATAAAAATAGTACAGCAATAGCTCCAACATATAAAATAATATAAGTAATACCTATAAAACTAACACCTATCAAAATCAAATAAATAGCAGCTAGTACAAAAGTAGCTATTAAAAAGACTACTGCTAAAACAGGATTATTTCCTAAACAAATAACGCTAAAACTAGTAAATATTATACCTGAACCTAATAAAAAATGAGTAACTGTTTTCATTGTAATAAAAAATTTTTTTTAGCCTACATTAAATTACTTTTTCTAGCGCAGTGCTTTTGCTGCTGCATTACCGTTTGCGGTTCTAAACTATTTATAATAACCGTAGAGGATATGCCTACTAAAATTTAATGAAGATACATTACTTTTGCTTTAACCTTATACTACTACGTAGGGTTAGCTTGTACACTTGTGTTGAATAAATACTAAATATACTACTATTATAATATACGTATTTATTTTATGATAACACATATTAAAAGGTGAAAATAAAAAATAGTATCACTAACTAAGGAAAAGTAATATTAACAAACATATTTATTCCTTTAATCAGTAAAAGCGTACGCTGGCGTGCGCCTTTGTTAATATGCATTAACACTGAATTTTACAATAAACTAAAGTTTTTCTACATCTGGTGTCATAATAAAAATCGAAACGCAGGCAGACTGGCACAGCAGCATTTATTTAAAAAGGGTAAGATCCTGTTTATATATATATTACTCTGTGATACTTTATATATACCTGCCTTTAATCGACCTTACTTTTACCTAATTCAAAAAAAACTGTACTTCTTAGTCTTATATTTCTATAAAAATGTAGGCTACTTAACCGTACGATACTTAAAAATAAGGCAGCTAAGCCGAAGCAGATAAGAAGGTAAGCAGAGAATCAGAGAAGCAGGTAAGCAGGGTAGTAATTACGATTTTGTAGCACCTTGTTATCTCTACCTTCTTGTACTTCTTTACGTAGTGGTAGATGGCTATAAATTAGTAAGTGAAACCACCAGGCAATAGATGTTGCATTATCTAAGGTAATTTAGTTTAAATAAATTTTTTTGAGTATACTAAGGAATAACTCCTATAAAGTAAAAAAAAAAAAGTAGTCTTCCTATGAAAGATTAGCCGGCCTACGCCTGCCCTTGCTTAGATTAAGTAAATATTTTTAATGTTCTATTATTTTAATTTTAGATGTAATAATAAAAAAAGGCTTTAAATGCAATTATATAGCTTTGGAGTTTTTGTTTTACTTGACCTGCTACGTATTTACGCTATAACTGATAATTTTATATTTTGTTAAGTTTAAATATTAATTACTCTACTAAAAAGGTTATGCTTCTTATACTTTTAGAGGTAGAGTAGGTAAGCGAAGACTAGCTATATTCTTACTTAAATTATATTCCTAAATTTTGCCTTATTTGCTTATGTTATTTTAAATAAACACTACCCTGCCTGCATGCCGGCAGGGCTTCTGAGCAGGCCAGCGTTTCTTATTATCCCACTATAACAATAATATACGGATCTCAGCTTATAAATAGAGTAAACTTTTAGTCCTTCTGTAAGTATACCCTTTAGAATACCTAAAGTTTTAATTTTTTGTGCTCAGCTGGAATTTTCCTTATTGTAAAGTTAAAGCAAACCTAAGTAAAAATAGAGTAAAAAAAGATAGAAAAAATAATATTATTGCGTACGCGTATCTAGTAAATAATAATTATTATATTTAAAGAACATAATAAGTGCGAAATAAAACTTGTATATGCTACGCTAGTAACTGTTTATAAATTTTTATATATATTAATACAGTAAAAAAGACTGCAATATTTCGTAAGCAACGTAAGTATAACTAGTTAAAGTTAAATTCAAAATATAAGCTATAAAGATGGTAAGTTTAACTTAGAAAATTTATTTTAATTAATTTAACGTTTCGCAGTTTAGCTGTCAATTACTGTTCATAATAATTTTATGTAGACTGTTGTTAAAAATTTTAACCTTTGCGTACACACGTTTTATTCTAGTAATAATTTCATACGCGTACGCGTGTACTTATCTTGGTTACTTGCAATTAGGGTACCGTTTCTACTACCAAGACTTAAAGGTAAAACACCTATTATCGCCTCTATTTTTTCTTAAATGGAGTAATTACATATTTAAACTATTATTAAAAAAAAAGATGTAAATTCTTTTTATTTAACTGTGCAAAAATAGCTGCTATATATATTTTTAAGTTCAATCAATATAAAGTAATACTAGGCTTTAACAAAGAGTGTTTTTATATTCACGCTTATAAAAATAAATTTAAGATAGGGTAAGTTAGGCAATAGTAATAGTACTTAAACAAAGGCAGTATCATTTTATTAATAGTACGAATCTTTAATATTATAAAGATTATATATAAACGCGTACGCTGGCTGGCAGGGCAGGACGTACGCCAGCCCTGCCAGCCAACGCCAGCCTGTGCTTCGCTGCAAAACAAAGATAAAAAAAAAAATAGGATGACTTAGCATTCTGTTACAAAAAAAATTGTATTTATAAAACTTAAACCTTGATAATATTAATGGTAAAGTTTAATTAGTTATAATTTAACCTCTGTATAAAAATTTTTATACTCCTTGATAATAATGTTAAGATGGAAGCGCTACATAACCATACTTAGATGGAACCTTAAATTAGCTTACGTTATATATTATAATTGAAAACGCTTAGCTCTTATATTTATGAACACATTTATAGCGAGTTTCATGTTGCATAGTATTATAATATACACACATACGCTGCGTACGCTGGGAGCCTTAATTAGGTTTAGCAGATAAAATTCTAAATTTAAACATTAAATAATATCAAGTTATAAAAAGGTACTCTATTTTACAAATTATATAATAATACAAAGTATTATACTTTTAAATATATTATGAAAAGAGAAATAATATTTAAACGCTATCTGCGTTTATTTTATAGTTCTAGCTCCTAGCCTCTAAGGGTTAGGGATTGGTCTTGTGACCTTCTGTGCTAGGGACTACGGACTAGGAACTACGGACTGCGGACTACTGACTACAAATTACGTAATACGGAGTTAGGCCTACGTACTACGTACTACGGACTACTACGGGAAAGGGGGTACCACTTAAAAAGATATATTGTAAGAGCTAGCTCAAATTTTTTTCTAATAATTGACCATTTTTTATTAAACGCCTACGCGTTTATTAATAAAGTAGGAGAAATCGAAGAAAATATTATAATATAACAATTTTAACTAAAATAATGTCAAGAGTAAAGTTATTGCTGCCCCACTATATCATTTTTTTTTCTTCACTCTTAACATAGAATTTAAAACACCTTACTGGATTTGAACCAATAATCTTTCGTTTCGAAGACGAACGCTATACCAATTCAGCTAAAAGTGTTAATTTTTTTTATTAATTATTACTAGGTGTAGAGCGAAGCAGTGCCTATTATGTTTTTATGTTATTTATTAGTAGGAACTGTCAAGCTCCGGACGGCTCAGCACAGGTCCGCAGTGAAGGGTTTTTGAAAGGCAAATCGATAATTAAAAAATTTTATTTTAGCCTGTATATTATACTCTATAAAGTATTTAGAGTTTAATATTCCTTTAATAATATATTATTTTTTCAATCTTCAGCGTATTCCATAATATTATAAAATAATCTATCAATGGCCGTATTATTATATTTATTATCTATTTTTTCATTAATACGCGTTTATTATATTGTAAATTATTAATAATTAATACAGGCTGGCAGGCAGGGCTGGCGTTGGCTGGCGTACGCCCAGCCCTGCCTGCCAGCGTACGCTTTATATCATTTTTCAAAACCTCCTATCATTAATAATATTTGTCTTATTATCCTTAATCGTACTTATCTGAGCATATTTAGTTAAAAATTTTACAGTGGTAATACAAATCGTAAAATACAGCATCAATAATTTTAATATTATATTAATAAATTAATAAGCCAGTCTATTTTTTTTTTTAATATAGTTAGAAATATGTTAAAGGCTAGCAGGGCTGTTGTAGGCCCATCCTTCCAGCCCTGCCTTTGTATTTTATATCCTGTTTATCTGATGTTATAGAAACTTAAAAATTATCTAAATTATTTATATTCTCAAGGTAATCCAAATTATTTTCACTTTTAATACCGGTTTCATTCTGCGTAAACCTAACCCCTAATATAAGAACTATAATAAAGATAACCTTTGTAAAACATCCCATTAACTTATCCCGATTCCAAATAAAAACCACACTTTCTTTAACACCAGCTTTCATTCTAACACTACCAATGAACCCCCGCGAACCGCTACCCCAATTAAAAAGGTTACAGACAAAGAAATATATTAAAAAAGGGTATCTTCCTCTCTAATTTTGTGAAAGTTAAACTCTTAAACAACAGACGCATACGCATTACTTTAAAAAATAAAGTAACATTTAAAATTGAAAACTGAAATTTAAAGTAAAATTTTTAAGTTTTAATTATTTAGTGTGCAACATTCAAAAAAGGGGTTAAAATAAAAAAATAATGGCTACGTTTTTTTTTTAATTACGTAGACTTAGGATTAATTAAAAATAAGTTATCTAGTTCAAAATAGGCCAACCTTTGAGTAGCGTTTATATTAGAGTTCGTCTTAAAGGACAAACTGTAATCCTAAAAATTTATGAAAAGGTAGTAAGAAAAATTAGCCGATAATAATAAAATAAGGGACAAAAAGTTAAAATATCGCTAGTTGCTTTATTTTTTTTGTTAATTTGCTAATGCTTCTCTTTTTCGGCAATATTTATTTCAGCTCTAAAAATAAACGCCTTTCTCAGTTCTTAAGTTAGTTATTTCAACCAAGAGAGGCAGGCTGAGCTGGGCTGGCCGGCTGGGCGTACGCCAGCCAGCCCTGCCAGCCCTGCCAGCCCACGCCAGCCTGCCCTGCCTGCCAGCTAGCCCTTATTATTTAGAATTTTTATTTAATTTAGTTATATATAATCTAATAATTTGAGTGTAAGTAAATGAAGGTAAAATATATTTAGAAAAAACGTATATTAAAATAGCTAAAACTAAAAAAGAAGAAAATAGCTGATTGAAGAAAAAGTAAGGTATTAATTGTGGCATTTATTTTCTATAAAAATTTTTACTGCTCTTAATATTGAAAAGAACTATCTCTATAAAATTAATGTGAAGTTTAATAAAAGCTGTTACGCTGCTATACTGATATGCAGATACACCTTGAAAGTCTATTTTTATTATTATTATAAAGGTGTACGGACAGGCAGGGCTGGTGTACACCAGCCCTGCCTGTAACTTATTTAATTTTAAAAAATCATCTAGAAAAAATTTAATTGAGATAATATAGGTCTATTATTATTATTATAAGAAAACTATTTTCCTTTGCTAAAAAGCAGGATAAAATATTTAAATAGATATATTTATACAAACGCGTACGCAGGCTGGGCTGGCTAACACCCAGCCAGTCCACGCCAGCCTAGGCTGTAATTTATTAATTATTTAAAGCAATTCAATATTTGGTAATTTACAATTTTTTTTTTACTAGCGTTTATAATTAATGTTATTCTTTACATTCGATTGTTTAAGTCTCATACTTACCCCACACTAAATTTCTTCAAAAGAAGCTAATTTTTTGCGTAATACTCGAGAACGGAGTCAATTAATGCAAAGTCTTGTAAATCTTATCTTATATATTTATTAAGATTTTTAAATCTTCTTTTAAATTAAACGCGTTTGTTTGAAGTTTATTTATAAAATAAACTGCTTTATAATTATACTTAATGTTTAATGTAAAAAAAAAAGTCACGTTAGCACAACCTTATAAATTTACACTATAGCAGATCCTAAGGTTTTTTTAGGTATCTTTTTGCAAATATTAGTCTTTAGTGTTGCGAAAAAAAAAAAGGAAGCCAGATTTACAGAAAAATGCATCCTTTGCAACATTATATTTTAAGAGACTCTCTTAGATCTCATCTATTCCTATAAAGTAAATATACTTATTTTTAATTACTTTTATGTTAACTTACAGTAACAATAACAGTGAAAACTTTAATAAATTTTAATACTAAGTTATTATAAAACTTACAAACAAGTAGAAAAATCTAGTTATCAGATGAATATATATAAGTAAGGAAAATAAAAAAGGGGCAATACGTTAAAACAAGAGACTAAAAAAAGATGTAATAAACAAGTTGGTGTTACATAATTAAATATGTAATAAAATATGTAATAAAATATGTAAAAAAATACGTAATAAAATACGCAAGCAGACAATAAGTAACAAATAACTAATATATTTTAGTTAGGACTCATACTTATGATATGGATACTAGTACTTAGCATAGAATACATTATATAACAAAAGAAGAAACATTCAACTAGAATAGTATATATACTATAACCTCTTTGTACTAAAATATAACGATTTACTCACTTACTATTAAACTTTTTACTTAAAAAATTTAAAAGGTTTTGATTATAACCCAATATTATTAAACTAAAATAAATTATCGTAGTTATATAACCTAATAATGCTAATATAGTTAAAACAAAAATAGAACAAGCATACAACACAACAGGATCACTATTAACTGTTACATTACTATACCCTAAATAGTTAATTATTTTTATAAGTATCTCCATGTATTTATTTTTTATTTGTTTTTAAAAAAGTTTTTATATAGATAAACTCTTAAACTATTAGTAATAAGAAAAGGTTTAGAATAAAGGAATTTATAGGTAGTATTACAAATAATAGAGGTAAAAACTAGTTGTCTTTGGCATCAATTGGTAATTCAGACATACCTAGGCTATACCTCGTTCTGTTACGCTCATTTTGATTAAATTGACGTATTGCATATGTGAAATCTGATGGTAAACTGGAAGGTAAATAATTATCACTTAGATAAGTTGGATGTGCAGAATCAACAGCAGATCTTATTTTTAAATATGCAGCAGGCGTTAAAGGGGTATCCCCAGTGAGATCTTTAACTAGTAAAGTCTCTCAACTTTCATATAGTAAAACAAAATCTAATATTTCTTTAGATGACTTTTCCAATATATCCGAAATATCTCTATACCTTAATCGCTCTTCACGAGACAACGTTTTGTAATTAGCATAAGTAGATAAAAATTTTTTCATTCTACGTATTACAGAATTCAATAAAAATAGGATCCTAAATTTACCAAAAATTAATTCAGTTTTAAACTCAGCAACCTTTAAATCTTGCTGTAAACTCAGTCTTTTAAATTCTAAATCGAGTTTTTTATATTTGTTACTTTCTTTTTTATTGATATTTTTACTATTAGCTATATGTTTATAACTTTCAAATACCAATTTATTTTCAAACGCCTCTAAATTAGTAGAATAAACTAAAAAACTATGTAGATTAGTATGTAAAGTACTTAAAGCACCTCTAGAAGGAATACCACCACCACTTAAATGTATATTAAATAATTTAAACAACTGTATAACGACACTTAGTGTTGCAATACCTTCAATTATAAAAATAGAATGACTTAAACAAAAATCGAAATTTTTACTTTTGCTTTGATCACTTACAGTACCTATAAAACTTTCTAACAAATTGAAAAAATAACTTTGTAAAAAACTATGATATTCCATCTTTGTATATAGTTCACTTAATAAACCCATAATAGGTAGACTTACTTCTAAAACACCCTCAGTACTTGAACAAGTGTAATTATTTGAGTCGATTCAATTTTCTTTAATAAATCTATCTCCTAATCTAATACCACTATCTGAACTTAAATCAAAACTTTTTAGTCTAAATATATAAAAAGAACTTTTAAGTATTTGTTTATTAAAATGATGATCAAAATCTTCAATTCTTGGAATTCTAGCTCTATGTCTTATAACGGCCTGCTTAAATTCAAAGCTATTAAAATCTTCACCAAAGGGAAATCTATAGGCACTATAAACTAGATGTGTATATTGATTTTCCACTGCTTTAGAATCATAACTTCTAGCAAGACATAAGGCAAATCTAGGTATTTTATTTATTTCTTTTGACATTTATATTTTAAATTTATTTTTAAAAAAGATTTTTAAAAGGCTCTCTTAAACCTAACTATACCCCCCCCCCACAGAGCACATACTACAATTATTTTAATAAAAGAGTTTTTAATAAGATTCAATTAAACAAACAGGAACAAAAAAAGGGGGAACGATCCATCAGACAAGTAAAATAAACAAGATAAAAAAGTATTAAAAATAGCTTTTATGGACTCATTGAATATATAGTAATATTCTTTTTAAATAGTAACAATCATATTTGTAAAAAAATTTCTATTAATAATAACCGCCCCCCGAATATTACATAATAACATAATTATTACAATAATAAAACAGAAATAAACAGCTTCAATAAATAGATGTTATTAACAAACCCCCTGTAACACTTAGTTCCAAATGTTACCCCCACCGTAACAGCAATAACACTGATCCGAGATACCTCCCATCTACTAAACAAAGCAAATCAAAAATATTTTGAAATACCCCTCCCTGTGCTCCTGTGCCCATGTGCCCTTGTGACAGAATTATTCTCTTATTTATAAAGAAGAATGTAGGTATAGGGTACGATAGTTTACCATATATAAACCGATATTGCTACGCTTCGCCATATTTAGCAATTTTACTTTTTTACTTTTAAACTCAAATTTTACGGTATAAAAATAAGGATAAGTTCAAATATACTTATATTTTATATTTTATATTTTGCTTCTTATCAGAATCGAACTGATGTTTACTTCGTGAAAGGAAGCTGTTTTACCACTACACTAAAGAAGCTTAATAAATATATTAAAAAAAAAAGGGGGAACTAGTTTTATAATGACTGACTGTGACTCTTTAATATAAAAAAATTTTTTTTTTGCTTTTAGTTATATTAATATAAAGGACCATAGGCTGCACTTGCTAACCCTATTTCAAATCCTTTTAAGTTTAACTTTCTAATATTAAGTTATGAAGATTAAAGCCATTTAATTAAAAAAAAAAAAAAATAGGCTACTATAACAAAAATAACACAGTTAAAAAGTAATATGTAAAAATAAAATTTAAATTGATGAAGGATAAAATCAGAGACTTGAACTCTGATTAACATCGCCACAAGATGTCGTTTTACCATTAAACTAATTTTATCTCTTTTAGTTTAAAAAAAATATAATAATTTACCAGGTAACATATTAAAGCTAGCATTCCCTTTTTGCGCTTACTTACGAATAAAATACATTTTAGACTTTACACTTTACACTTTACACTTTACACTTTACACTTTACACTTTACACTTTACACTTTACACTTTACACTTTACACTTTACACTTTACACTTTACACTTTACTTAATAAGAGAATTATAGAGTGCAGAAAATAGTTCAGCCCCAATGCAAAGTACATCAGTAATTGTTTGATTTAGTTAAAATTTTAAAAATTAAACACAGGCCAGCGTTCGTTAGAGTTTGCTTTTTATAAGTAAAATAACCTTCGTGCTACACAAGATATTACGCAGCTTTATGCGCAGCAGAATAAGCTGCGAAATACAACTAAAAAAAAAAAATAAGAGGGGATATTAACCCTTTAAAAATATAAATAAGTTTGGTATTACCAAATTTAAAATAGAATAAAGGTATATTATCAAGTGTATATATATATAAATTTTTTTTAATCCATACGCGTACGCTGCAGGCTGGGCTGGCGTACGTCCTGCCAGCCTGCCTTTGATATTTTAAATAATAGTTTGTCAACTATACTTAGTAATTTTAATCGTTGTCTTATTATATAATAATATGAAAATCTAAAAAAAGCTAAGTATATTAAGATGCAGATTCTACTCAAACTAAGAAGTCTTCACTAGGAACTGCTTCTACTACAATTGGCATGAATCCGTGGTAAACACCACAAATTTCTGAACATTGACCATAAAATACACCAGTTCTTTCAGCTAAGAATGAAACTTGATTTAAACGACCTGGACAAGCATCTAGTTTAACTCCTAAAGAAGGTACTGCAAATGAGTGTAAAACATCTGATGAAGTAATAATTAATCTAATATGACAATCAGCAGGTACGACTAATCTATTATCAACATCTAAAAGTCTAAAATCACCTAATTGTAAAGAATCTTCAGGAATCATGTAGGAATCAAAATCAATAGCTGTCCCACTATCTGTAATAAAATCAGATAATTCATAAGATCAAAATCATTGATGTCCAACAACTTTTATCGTTAAAGTAGGGCTTATTACTTCATCCATTAAATATAATAATTTAAATGAAGGAAATGCAATAGCCATTAAAATTAAAGCAGGTGTGATAGTTCAAACTAGTTCTAAAATTGTACCGTGAGTTAAATATTTATATGCTATAGGGTTACTGTTAGAATTATAATAATAATTTACAGCAAAAAGAACTCAAAAAACAGATAAACAAATAACTATTAAAAAAAAACCAATTGTATTATGTAGTTCTATCAGTCCTGCAAATGAAGGAGAAGCACTATCCTGAAAACTTAATTGTCAGGGTTGAGCTGCATCATTAAATATACTTTTAAAAATAGATTGTCATTCTTGCATTTTTTAGATTAAAATAAATTATGGTCATTCTTTATTAATTACTATTTTCTAAAAAAAATACTTATAACTTTATTTTTTCATTTAGGGTTAAAGTTTAAGACCGTATAGTGTTCTTTTATTATAAACGCGTACGCTGGCTGGGCTGGCTTTGGCAGGCTAGGCAGGGCTGGGCTGGCGTACGCCCTGCCAAAACCTGCCCAGCCCTGCCTGCCTTTAATCGTATTTGTTAGATTTATTCTGTATTGAACAATTCACCTTAGCGAGTATAGTGTTAAAGCTTGTATTGTTTTAGGGTTTATAATTCTCTTACGCTCCTTTGCGCTGATAATTAAAAAATAGTAATAAATTAAAAACAAGGAACGCGTATCGGTCGTATCTGCTAATTAGATAAAAATAACTTATAAAATTTTATATTTCAATTTTTATATAAAAAAGAGTTTAAAGAATATTCTAAATAAATTTTTAATTACTCGCTCTCGCGTACGCAGGCTGGCTGGGCAGGGCTGGCCTACGCCCAGCCAGCCCTGCCCTGCCTGCCTGCCTTTGATTGGCTTTTTTAATCTATAAAGTATTTATTTTTTCAAAACTGTTTGCACACTAATATTTAGAATTGTAGCGAATATAAAAGTGGTGCTATAAAAATACAATTTATTAATAATAAAACCTTAGCCTTAAGGTTAAAATAAGAGGGGATATAACAATGAGGCTAAAAAAAAAACCTATCTATGTATAGTAATATCTAATACTTTATACAATTAATTTTAAATTCTTATACTTAATTAAGGTTTAGCTGTATAGCAATAAGGCATTAGGGCGATAGCTTGCGCTGCAATAAAGCTATCTAACAATCTGGCAATAAGGCTATATGACAATATGGCAACGCGTACGCGTTGGCAATATATTAATTGGGACTAACTAATTTTTTATTTAATATATATGTATTCTAAAAGACAACGCTAGCATTTTTACTATGGTTCTACGCAGTTATGCTTTTAAAATACTAGTAAAAACCTATATTTTATATTAAACTTTACTATTTGTCTGTATTTATTCTGTTTAAATTTACAGTATTAAATGTTCTGTAAACGCTTACTAGTTTCACAAATTCTGACTTGAGTTTTGGTAATATAATAAATAATGGCTTGCGTAGGCGTATATCTATAAATACAGAAAAATTAAATTACCTAAAAATACAGACATAGTATATGTCATAAACAGGTGTGGCCTAGTTAAAAGGGAAAAAAAAATATACGAATATAGACCTGAAATATAAGCAACCTAACCTCGTAGGGTTTGTACTGAAGAATAGTTTATAATTTTGTAGTATTCAACTAGCAATAATATTGAAAGTATAGGCATAGACGCGTACGCTGGCGTACGCCTGTGTGTGTAACAACTCTAGTGTGTAAAAAAAAATGGTTAGATTATCTGTAAGACTTGTTTTGTACGATTAAGTTTATTTAATTTAAACGCAGGCGTACGCCTTTGTTAATATAAAAATAACTTTTAAATCAAATATATTTTTTTCCTTTTAGCCTATATAGCCAAGGGCTATTGAACAAGTGATTAAATTAAAAATAACTCAACTAAATTTGCTCTAAAAATTAATAAGTTAAAATATAGGATTTTGCTTCTCATACTTTTTTTAATAATAAGCTAATAGTAATACTTAACAAACTAAAGTGTTAGATGTTATTATTGCTATTTTAAATTATATGTTTAAATTTCTACAGATTTATCCACAAAATTAATTTTATTCCTAAGATATATCCTTAAATAAACGATGAACCTTAACTTGTTTAAAAATAAACTTAGTTTTAGAAATCTTAACTCTTTTAGTATTATTAAGGGTTTTCGTCATTTTATTTAAAAGTTGATAAATCGGCTTTATCTTTATTTTTTAAGGTTTCTAACTGTATTTTTTATATTTTTTATTACAGGCTGCCTGCCCCACCTGGCTAGCCTGTGTACGCGTATACTTTATCTTTTTTTTAACGTACAGCGCAGCACTTAAAGATTACTACTTTAAATTATTTTTAATAAAATGCATAAATTAAATATTAAAATTAATATTGTAATTGAGGAGAGAATAATTAAATTTATAGTTAAATAGTAAAACTGAAATTTTCTACGTAATTCTATAAATCGTGCTAATTTAGGATATTTATCTTCAATTTTAAAATATTTTATTAAATAGTCACTATAATAAGTTATAATTATATTATAAATTATTAAAGATAGACCTACCAAAATCAATACATGAGTTAAAGCTAAATATTGTTCATCTGTTAAGCTAGATACAAAATCTTGATAATCATTATATCAGTTATCCGTGAATTTCTCTTTTTTATCTAAAAGATCAGTTATTTTATCTGATTTTTTTACTGCTTCGTCATATACTTGTTTAAATTTTTCAAGATAATGATTACAAGTTTCTGAATTATTGTTTTTTAAACATTCACTTGTAATATTACTAACATTCTCATACAGAGTTTTTAAATTATATTTCAAACTTTCATTTGTACCTGTTAATTCTAATTTATCAGTCTGATATATTTCTTGTAATTGATTTATCGTTTCATTTTGAGCTGCATTTTCTTCTCTAGCTTTACTTCATTCATTTTGTAATACATTAGAGTCTTTTTTAACGCGTACGCGTGTTCTATTATATACAAGAACCATACCTTCAGCAACAGTAAAAACAGTAGCCATTTCTTTTAAAAATTTTTTCATACGCGTTTATTTAAATTTATATTTAATTGAAAAGAGATTTATTTTAAAAAGGAAATCTCTAAAAACCTTTACACTATTTTTATACTTATATCAATTATAGCTTTAAATATAAAAAGTAAGACTTTTTTTTTATTTATTATTTATAATAAGGGCCAAGTACGGATCCGTACGGATCCGTACGGAAGTGAAGAGAGGGGTTATTTAAAATTTAATATTTAATTATTAAGAGTAAAAAAAACAAGGAAAACAAGATTTATACAAATTAAAAAATCTTTATTTATTTAAGAATTAAATAGTGTTACTGTATTAACAAATATTAAAGATAATACAGTAAATATTATAAAAATAGAATTAATATAAACATAGTAGCGTTGTAATTTTACTCTTAGTTGAATAAACTTACTTAATTTTGGAAATCTTTGATCCATTTTAAATTTATCTATTAAATAATTACCTGAAATAGCCATTAAAATACTTATAATACAGGTTAATATAAAAATAGAACTAAAAATATTTATAATTAAACAAAGATCATAAGCTGACAAATTAGATAAATATTCTTGAAAATCAGAAATATATTTTAAAATAGGATTATCTTCTGCAAATTTATTTGTAGAAAATTTTAATATATCTGCAATTTCTTCAGCTTTTTTATCCGTTGTAGAAAAAGTTTGTTTAAAAGAACTTTTATATGTTTCATACATAGTACTAGCATTTTCTGAGTTTAAACTAGCTCACCCCTTTTCAAATCTACTTATATACTCATTAAGTTTCGTTTCTAAATTAATTAACACAGTTTTTAATTCCGTAAAATTTTGAAGAATACTTTCTTTATCTTCTTGAGCTAAATATTTGTTATTTAACCCTTGTACTAATTCAGAAATTTGTTCTCTAGAAGAAGTAATATCATTAACAATTTTTTCTTTTGTTTCTTTTGCTCTTATAGCAGTTAACAATCGGTCATATCAAGCTTGATATGCTAGAATAGTACCAACTCCAGCTACATATTTTCAATTTTGATTGAATAGTTTTAACATTATTTATTTTTATTATTTAATAATTGAAATAGAATTTTTTAAAGGATATCTCTATATACCTTATTTAATTTAAAGTGTACTGCTTCGCACAAAATATAACACTAATAAATTAGTTAAAATAAAAAGATAGCTTTTTAAATAAAGGTTACAATTTATTATTAAAACCCCCTATAACAGAAAATAATATCTTAATATATAAACTAAAAAGAAATACAATCTGTTATTCCCGCCGGAACATAAATAATATTAAATAAAGGCTGGCTGGCGTACGCCAGCGTACGCTTATAATTTTAATTCCGTAGAACCACCCTCTAATAATAACAGGTTTTTCTCTTAACTATTAATATAACCACTTCTTGGCTAATTTTTAATAAGGCACATTCTCCTATACCGTGTGCGGACCGAAGGGTAAAGTAAATATATAAAATACGGCAAACTATATAATGTAATTATTACTTAACCCGAAAAAGAAGTATAGAAAAAAAATAAAGGTTGCTTTTTTTTTTTAACTTACTCTTCATAAAGTATAGACCTAGGAAAATAGAATTCTTTCCCCATTTATTGTAAAACCTTGTTTTAAAGTTTAACATTTTATTTTTCATTATTTAAAATTTTAATAAGATATGTTAAAAAAGGGCTAAGTTTAAATTATTAAAAAATAATAATTTTTTTATTTGAAGATCGAAAACTAAAGCAAAGTATACTCATTTTTTAAGCAAAGTTTATTAATTTATAGCAAAATATACTCATTCCATCTATTACTTGAGTATATAAGCTATAACTTTAAATTTTAAAAATTTTAAAGTAAAGTAGTTACAAAACTTATAAACAATCAACGCAACCTGTTCTTACTATACGCTGCTTCATCAAACAGCAAGCATCAAGAATAGAAAATCATAACTAGCTCTACCATAAATTAGTGTATCCTTACGCCAGCCTTCTCCGTCACTAATCAATGTATCAATGTTGTACACACAAACAAAATGATCTGAGAGTAATCAAGGCGCTAGCAGGTGTTTCAGAATCAAGAGCCAGTAATAAACAATCGTAAAGTACCCTTAAACGTTAGAGTACAGGAAATACTAGTGTGCACACTTCTAGAATTAACTTATCCATAAAGTATTGACCTTAATAACCTACACTGCTATGGTGGCTAAAAAAGAAATGGCAGGGACAGATTCTATCTTTATTTTATTTTTGCTCGAAGAATCCTTATTATCTACTTTAATATCAGTGGTGGAAACTTAACTTTCATGTTTATGTGGTGCTGAAGAGATCAAACGCTTATTTATTTTTATAGTGTCCCCATCTTTATTATTATTTACTCCACAGGCTACCTTAGTAAAAGGACGTGCTCCTCTATAATTGTGATAAGCAAAAGTACTATAATGTCTTTTATTTGGATATTTTTTATTAGTTATTAGTAATCGCTCGTTGGAAATAGTTTTAGATAACAATGCTGCTTGTTTAGATTTAAATTTAGTACTTGTTAAATCAGGTTCTAAAACACTAATATATCCATATATTTCCTTAAACAAATCCATAGAATCACTATTAGCTAATTTTAGGTTAGAAACCGTTTCTATAGTTTCTTTATATTTAGATAGTTTTTCATTTAATTCAGCTATTTCAATGTTAATACTTTCAATCGCAGCTATATCAGATTCTAACCTACTCTCATACACTCCAATAGAAGCACTAGAACTAGTGTCTTTATATTTGAGATAATCACTTTTTAATCCTTCCTTAAGACGTTGAATTTCTTTAAGTAAAACTTCATTATTGTAACTCGTACCTTTAATTTTTTTATAACACAAATCTATTTCACTAGGGATATCTCTAATTCTTTGGGTTAAATAAGAAATTAACTGCCCTTTCTTAAATAAAGCAATATAAAAATTTTCATTATCAATATAAGTTTGATTAGGAAAACTAATAATACTTTTATATTTAATATCATCTTTTTCAATTTGACCCTTCAGTGATAATCTACTTTTACTAGCACTTAAACTTCTAAAACTATTAAAAACATCCTTATTTTCAAAAAATTTATATTGACCCGTTAATAATAAAAAACTTACTAAATTAAAATGGACACTAGACCCTGCAAATCTACTACTAATACCACCCCCAGAAATATGTACATTTTGACTTCTAAAGAAGTCTTTTATACTATAAAATGTTTCAAAACCTTCAAAAATAAAAAGACAGTCATTTACTTTGTCTTTATAATTTTTATTTGCAAGTTTGTTCTCACCTAGAATTAAATTCAGGAAATTTATATCCTTATTTACTATATAGTCACTAAAAAAGATCTCTAGTGGCAAAGTATACTCTACTAAATAGTCATTTATCTGTCTTTGACAATTTCTTAAGACAAATTCAAACTCTTCTTCACGTTCAACATAAGTGTAAACCGAAGGATCCAAAGGAACCAATACTCTAAATATAATTTTCATTTCAGGATATTTAGTCATATTACTAGGTGATGATATACGAGCTTTAAAATACTCCTCTAGATTTTTTCCTAAAAGATTACTATCTAAATCAGTCCCAGACTTAAATTTATAACTACTACAGATTAAATGCATACTACCATCACTAAGTAGATAGTCATCATAACTTCTAGCTAAACATAGAACAATTATAGAATTAGGACTTTCTTTTAATACATTATCATACTTATTTAAACCATTATTTCTCATTGATATTTATATATTTTATATTTTTAAAAAAGATTTATTTATAGAGACTCTTTAAATCTCTAGTTATAATTTACTTTTGATTTACTTTTATTTATTTTATTTTATTTAAGGTAGACTAAAATTAGGTAACACTAACAGAACTTAATATTACATAACTACTTCAAATCAAAGTATACATTATATAAGAAAAAAAGAATAATTCTATAAAAATAGAGTATACATTACCTACTCTACTTAAAACTACCAAACGATTCAATCATTTACTAGAAATTCATTTACTTAAATAATTTAACAACTTTTGATTATACCCCAACATTATTAATAAAAAAGATAAAAACATACTGAAAACCCCCAAAATAGCTAACACAGATAAAAGTAAAACACTTCCAGCATACAAAACAAAAGGATCACTATCTACGGTTATACTACTAAACCCCAAGAATTGTAAGATTTTAACTAAAATGTTCAACGCATACGCGTTTGGTATATTATATTTTAAAATTTTAAAAAGGATTCAATTAAAAGTGTGAGTAATAATAAATACATCATCACAACACACACTTTAAATTAGTTATACACACACTACAAAAGCACTAGCACAACTAATAATGTTCAAACAAAACCCCAATTAAAGTTTAAACAAGAGGACATCCTATCTTTAACAATAAGACATCCTCTAACAATCAGTTACAAAATACTTTTAGCGGTAAAAGGTGTTACCCCCCCCCCACCCTACCCTCACAAACTCAAGCAAGCAACAGTAAAAAAATAAAAAAATTTGATCATTTTTTAAATATAAGTTTTGTTGTTTGCAAATTTTTTTATTTTTTTTAGACAATGTCCATTTAAAAAGTGGGGTTATAGTAAAAAGAGTATTTATTAATTATTATTATTTATTTATTATTAATTTAAAACATAATACATAAATATTTTAGAAAATATTACACAAAGAAATAAACCCGATCAACTTATTATTAATAAAAATTGAACAGTCGCTACGCGCTTACTTCTAATATTTATATAACGATTAATGGCCATTATTAATATTTTACCTATTCTATTTTTAGGTATATATTTATTATAATCTAATTTACTAATATATTGAACAATAAATACATTTAATATAACTGATAAAAAAAGTAATTCAGCACTAAAAAGTTGATTAATATCCGGTTAAAGATTCAATGGAAAATCATTGATGTTTTCAATTAAATTGTTTATACCTTCACTACTTATACTGTCTAAAGTATTTTCTATGTTATTATTATTATTAGATAGGTTATTAATAATTTCTTCATCTAAGATTTCAACACTTTCTATATTATTTAAAACTTCTATTATAGAATTTAAACCTAATAAATTTAATAATAGTATACAAATAATAAATATATTAAACAGACACGTGTACGCGTTGTACGCCTGCCCTCCCTGCCTTTAATCAATTAGGTTTTTTTTTTAATTACAATTAACTAATGTAGAACTACAGCTTCTCTTACATAAGAACAACTTAGAAGTGATAAAACAAAGGCTTGAATAAATGAAACAGCAATTTCTAAACCTATAATTGCTAAAAAAATAGGTAAAGCAAAAATAACTGTTAAACTTGCAGTTTGTCAACTAACACTTAGTAACTGATTACCAAAAACAGATAAAATAGCTAAAAGACAGTGCCCTGAAAATAAATTTGCGAACATACGTACTCCTAATGAAAAACCTCTAGCAGTATAAGAAGTAAATTCAATAGCAACCAATAAAGGTACAAGAGCTAAAGGTGTACCTTCAGGGATAAAGTTTCTAAAAAATTTATTTCCATGTTTAAATAAAGATATTATTGTAACACCTAATAAAAAAGTTAAACTATAACCAATAGAAACAACAGCACTAGCATTAGCAGCAAATGAATATGGAATATTAGAAATTAAATTACCAGTTAAAAAAAAGAAAAAAATAGAAAAAATTAAAGGCAGGTATACTTCATAAGCTAAACCTATTTGATCTTTAACCATTCCTTTAAGACTAGCAAAAAAGGTTTCTAATACTATTGACCATTTATTTGGTACCAATTTTGAATCATTATCTCCTAAATAGAATATTGAAACTATAACAACTAAAACTAAAGCAAGATATAAAGATATATTCGTAATTGCTAAATAAAATTTACCTAAAATATCAAATTTTAAACCTATTAATTCAGTAACATTGAATTGGTCTAAAGGACCTTTTATTTCAGTAGTTATATTAGAAATTGTAGGATTATTATTATTAGGAACACTCAAATTATCTAATTTATTTATTAATTTAGAAATATTTTCAGATGTTACAGTTTCATTGTATGCTGGAAATTCATTTACAGGAGTTGTACTAGGTGCGTAAGGACGGTTATCAGGGTTAGCATCGACATGTGAGCTGTTTCCACCTACAAAATCATTAGAAAATGATATACTAGAATATCTAATTATAAGGTTAGAAAAAGATAAATTAGATATTAAAAATAATAATGATAGTAATTTTTGTGTTAATATTTTTAATTTGTCAAAAAAAGTAGTTATAAGCTGATTTAAGTTAAAAGTGTTAAAAGACATTTATATTAAAAAAAAAAATAGACAAAATGGGTTTTTAATTTTTAATAATTA
This sequence comes from Panellus pusillus, assembly GCA_013387415.1. Classification (NCBI taxonomy): domain Eukaryota; kingdom Fungi; phylum Basidiomycota; class Agaricomycetes; order Agaricales; family Mycenaceae; genus Panellus; species Panellus pusillus. The sequence continues at coordinate 13,139 of QVIE01002966.1, read as the reverse complement.
AATGTAGTTTCTTTTACTTTAGGAAAGGCAAAAAATTTTAAATTTAATATTTTAATCCTTATATAATCGAAGTGGAAGCAAAGGCTTAGTCTGAGTATTAATAAATAAGAATAAATCTAAAATAACGGCGGTGCGGGGCCGAGATTTAATACAAAAAAATATCAGTATATTATAAATAGATAATAGTAACAAATATATCAATAGAAATGGAATATCGAGCTCAAAGGCTGGCAGGGCTACGCAGGCTGGGCTGGGCTGGCTGGGCTGGCGTACGCCCAGCCAGCCCAGCCAGCCCTGCCCTGTCAGCCTGCCTGCCCTGCCAGCGTATGCGTAGGTTTAATGTTAATGAAAATAATTTTTATTAACTGAGAAATTTACTTGTTTTGCGTTAACATATTAAGGTCTTTTAAATTTTTAAATTTTATTTAATTTTAGTACTTTATTTATAATATTATAGGGATATACTTTCCGAATAAAAAAACAAATATAATAATAGGTATAAAAATATATTAAGGCCTTTATCTTACCTTTTTTCCCGTTAATTATAGTTACATTATTTATGTGAAACTGTAAATTAAATACCTATTACCTGGATACATTAACCGCAATAATAAATAATAATTAATAAAGGCTGGCGTACGCATATAAAAAATATTATAAAACCCAGCTACAGCAAAAAAAAAACTAAGTTATTTATTACTCTTAATCAAAAAGATTATATTACATTAATATCTTAATTAATAAATAAAAGCCTACATAATCTCTTAAAAGTAGAAGGTAAAGAATAAAATTAAAGGCTAAAGATAGGGGGTAAGGATAGAGTTTTAATTTTTTTAAATGCAAAAAGGTTTATGGTACAAAAAAAATTTTGATGATAATATATAAAAATTTTTTGCTCTGTATTGCTTTGCGTAGCTGTGATGATGTGAAGCTGTTATGCAAAAATACACTATCAATCTTAATTGTTAATTGTAAGTGATGCTGTATTAACTTGTGCAAAGCGCTAAGCCAAAATCCGAGGCCTTTATTAAAATTTATAATGTCGAAAAACAGAGTTGAACTGTTATTAACTTATTACAAGTAAGTCGTTTTACCAATTAAACTATTTCGGCTTTTAAATTATGATTAGGATTACTATTTTAAGTTAAAAGACTAATATCTTAACTTGAATTCGTTAAGAATATATAATTTAACAAACGCGTATGCGTTGAACATGAAATAATATCAATTAATAAACGCGTACGCACGCGTACGCGTATCTAAATTTATTTTACAAAAAATGCTGTGCAAACGCACTTACGCTGCTAGTGTAATTGCCGTTCTAAAACATAAAATAGGAAATTTAAGGTTAACCCTTTTGAGCTAGTGATACTTTTCCTAGTTATTAGGTGTAAATATTAAGCTAGCTACCGCATATCTGGCTAAAAACTAGGCACTATATAATTATTTATTAGACCAGCGTACCTAATTAATTTTTTCATAAAATTTTATTTATATTAATGTCTTTAACTAGCCCTAGGATCAACTAGTGCTAAAGACTATAGAAAAATATACCGCTCATATAAAGTACTAACAGGCGGTATTCAATTAACTAACTGTTTTTTTTACCTACTGGCCAGCATACGCCAGCCAGCCTTTGTATCTAGACTTTTAATTTTATTTTTACACTTTTTTATAACTAACTTTATTCTTTATTTAGGCTAGGCTGGCAGGGGTCGTAGCCTTAAATTTTAGAAAAATTGAATTTGAGAAATCGAAAAAAGAAAAGAGGGGTTACCTTAATTTTTATCAATAGTTTTAATATATAATAAACGTGTACGCTGGCTGGTTGGCGTATACTTTATTAATAGAAACTAAATTTTTATTTTTATGAGCAAATTTTAATATTTTTAGCTTATATTAAATTTGATTAGTTTTACTTTATTTTTATCTAGTTTTACTTTATTTTTAGCTAGTTTGTTTTAGCATAAGCACTAAAATATTGGTTGGAAGCCTTGCGATAATTTTAAAAATTTTAACAAAGTAAGCTTGTATTTTTATAGTTTATAGCAAGTTTTCAGTCTCCCTTTCTATATATTCTTTTATTTTTAATAATCTCTGGAATAAATTTTCCAGGTTTAATTTATATCGTTAATGCTAACATTGGCTTTTATTATATTTTCAGGAACCTGTGATTAAAAGGCGTACGCAGGCTGGGCCGGCAGGGCTGGCCAGGCGTTGGCTGGGCTGGCAGGGCTGGTAGGGCGTACGCCAGCCCTGCCAGCCCTGCCTTGTCCTGCCATACTGTATGTTAAATTCAAAATATAGTGCAAAGAGTTAGCACTATACCCTTTTATTATCCTTTAAAATATCTAGTTATATTTTTATCCTTTAAAAGATCTAGTTTATATTATAAACATTTAGCACTACCTAATAAAACGAAGTTATCAAAGGAGGCGAAAGCTCGAATTAAAAAAAAGGGGGTTAAATAATAAGTCCATCACTAAAAACTAAAAAAAAACTCTGACCATTATCCTTATAAGGAAAACACAAATGAAGGATAGTAAAATTAGTGATATTACAGAGTACATAAAATAATATATATTTATGCGAGGTATAACTTATTTTATTTTTTTAACTTCTATCTTTTACACGCGTACGCTGGTTGGCGTAGGCTGGCCGGCGTTGGCTGGCTTTGGCTGACAGGGCTGGGCTGGCGTTGGCGTACGCCCAGCCTAGCCTGCCTACGCCAGCCTGCCTTTATTAATTATCTAAATTTTTATTTTTATCTTTCACACTTTCGCCTTTATATATTAAGGGCACTAAAATATCAAAAGTATAAATTTAAGCATAATATTACCAAACTGCGCTTTACTTTGTCTTGTTTGTAATTATGCTAATTTTATCAATTTTTTAAATTTGTTTTGTTTACTTGGTTTGTTTAAAGTTGTAGCAAGATCAAAAAAAGTGTTTTGAAGGATACTTAGAACCGGAACAATAATTAAAAAATGCGCAAAATAAATAGCAGTACAAATTTGACCTAATAAGATAAAAGGTTCAGTAGCATGGTTCGCACCTACAAGTCCTAAAATAAGTAAATTACATACAAAAACTGTAAAAAAAGCAATATTAATAGGATTTAACATTTTGTTTCCCCTACTTCTAGAAAAATCTACGAAAGGTAAAATTAGCAAGATTAACAATGAACCAAACATAGCAAGAACTCCTAACAATTTATTAGGAATACTTCTTAATATAGCATAAAATGGTAATAAATCATTAACGTGTACGCCTGCGTAGCTGCGTAGGCTTGAAATAAAAACTATTTTGGATTTATTTTGTATAACATATCTTTATGCATATACGGAGATATATGGTCTCTAATTTTATTCATGCTTTCTTCTCAAATATATAATCTATAACCTTTTCTATGGTTATGAATTGTACATTTAATTAGAAATTCTGGAGCAAATAATTTTTCTAAGGTATTTTTCAATAAGGGCTGGCAGGCTGGCATACATCATCTGATGTAAACCCGTAAACACTTAAATACAAACCATTATTTTGTAGAGAACCATCATCCATAATCCAATAAGCCAGCCCTTTAGGAGTTAATAATTGATTGATATTTAAAGGAACTATTTTTTTATTATACGCGGGTGCTAGCGTTTATTATAAAATAAATTTCGATAATAATTAAAACAAGGTAAAGTTAAGGTAGCAAAAGCAATTGATTTATAATTAATATTAGTTTTTTTATCTACAAATGTTCTAGATTTAGGAATAATATCTTTCGATATAAACGCGTGTGTACGCGTGGCTTAAATAAATCAAAAACATGATAAAAATAATTTAAATGATGTTCTATTAAACTACTCTGACCATAAATAAATCTACTATTATTATTTCTACATTGCAAATGACCATCACCTAACAATAAACCAATTATAATTTCATTTAAAGGTGGCTCTATATTAATTTTAGATCTTTCAAATTTAGTCAGTCTTTTTTTAACTGGGAAGTGTAATTTTTTTATAAAAACAAAATAAACTTCCAGAGGTTATCAAATCTAATAATTTATATTAATAAGTTATATTTTCCTTAATTTTTATTAAGGGCAGGCTGGGCTGGCTAGGCTGGCTGGGCGTACGCCAGCCCTGCCAGCCCTGCCTGCCCTGCCAGGGACTATTTCTTCATCCTTTACAGTTTTAATTATTAATTAAAGGAGCTTCACGTATAGTCTCTAAGGATTACATTAATATAATGATTTCCTGCTTATTATCCTTTTTTTTTAAGTTTATTTTAATGTTCAACGCGTACGCTGGCTGGCGTAGGCTGGCTTTGGCGTACGACCTGCCCTGCCCAGCCCAGCCAGCCTATAACATTAATTATTAAAAATCTTTAAGATTTATTATAAACTAAAGTATTAGTTCTTAAAGTTTTAGGAACTCTTAGCATATAGTGAAGTTTATTTTTCAAAAGATTACTCTTAAGCATGACATTTATTACTTATCATTCAGGAACAATAGAAGAAGGTGTAACCATAGGATTAGCAGGAATATAGTTATCACTATGACCCATTAAGTTAGGGTAAAAAAACACGATAATAGAAAGAGCCAGAAAAAAGGCAAAAATAGTAACCAGGTCTTTAAAAATAAAATAGGGATACATTGCAAATCTATCTCCATTTGAAGTTAAACCGTTTGGATTATTTGATCCGTGTAAATGCAGAGCAATCATATGTGCTACGGCTAATGCAGCTAATACAAAAGGTAAAATATAGTGAAGAGAAAAGAATCTGTTAAGCGTAGCATTACTTACAGAAAAACCTCCTCAGATTAACTCTACTATATCTTGACCAAAAACAGGGATAGCAGATAAAAGATTAGTAATTACGGTAGCACCTCATAGACTCATTTGACCAAAAGGTAATACATACAAACATATTCTAGTTTTAATAATAAACTAAAATCAATATACCTTTAAATTCGCGTATATTGTTAACTTAATGTTAAGTTAATTGTTCCGACTGTGCATTAAGCAGCATTTCAGCCACCCATTAGTGACCCAGTCTGTCGCGACCAACTAGATGACCGACGATCTCTGATTTAATAATCCTTTGATCGTTTTCACTAACATTGCCAAAGAAAATAAATTTCTTCAATAACTCTGTCAAGTTATTCCACTTTAATATCTATTTTCTTCTAGTAGTTACATAGATTTTTTAACTCGTGGGACTATAACTTAATAATATTAACGCGTATCTAATTTTATCTTCCATTGTCTCTTTAATAGTTTTTTTTCGGTTTTTAGTGATCTATTTATAGTTTTTACACCACAATTTATATCTTTGGCAGCTTCGGTTATACTCGGATATTTCCCATAAAGCGTACCATCTAAATTAAAAACTGATAATGCTTTAGATTTTTTTTTCATATTTAGTAAAACTTCTTCAGAGTAATTATAAGGTTTTCTTTGCAAAGCGGATATTCTCATCTTTTCAATGGTACTATCAGATAAATCTTTATCTTTTTTTAATAAACCTATTTTTAATCTTATTTCAGCACTATAACTACTTTTCATTTTTATTCTAGTAATTTCTGTGTGTTTATAACCAAAACTGTTACCAGCTTCAGTTAAGATATTATAATTGGGCAACAAAGACTTTAAATAGAAGTCTTCTAAATCTAATAATTCTTTATTTGTTTGTTGATCTACTGTTTTAGGAAATATTTCTAATAGGTTAAAAGCAAAATTAGTTATACCGTATTTTTGTACAGCATGTTTTACTACTTTATTACCTGAAAAATATAACATGTGATTAGCAAATCTTGAATAAATTTTATTAGTTGAAGCTGAACCTATATAATAATCTAAAGTTAATTTATTAAATATCATATAAATACCACTAATTCCTCTAGTATTATTTTTAATTAAATCTTTAGTAAATTGAGTGTGTAAATCATCAAAAACATAAACAGGATTAATTTTCTTATCCTTATTGAAATTATTAATTATTGCATTTGGAAACAATGTATTCAAAACTATCATATTATCATTATTAAGCCATTTTGGGCTATATGAGTAACCCAGGAAAGCTATAGCCATCATTAGTACCAAGATAATAACTCCTATAGATCATAGTAGCACTCTAGGTGATCTATATGAACCATATCACAATCCTCTACCTATGTGTGCATATACAAATATAAAGAAGAATGAGGCTACGTTTGCGTGTGTGTATCTTAAGATGTAACCATTATCTACATCTCTCATGATATGTTCTACAGAATTGAAAGCTAAATCTACATTAGGTACATAATGCATAGCTAAAAAACACCCTGTAAGTATTTGAATCACAAGACATGTAGCTAAAAGTGATCCAAAATTTCATAAGTAAGACAAATTAGCAGGTTGTGGTGAATCTACAACATACGAATTAACAAATCTAAGCAAAACGTTGGTTTTTAATAATCTCATTTTTTTTATATATATATATTTATTTGATTAGTGGCTTTGCCCTATACGCTTTACGCTTGCTAAATTCTACAAGAAATCATCCTATAGTACATAGTCCATAGTCCATAGTTCATAGTCCATAGTCCATAGTCCAAAGTACTTAGTCATTAGTAAGTGAGCTAGCTACTAGTACAACATAGGGATTTAAATTACAATAAGGTAAAAGGGACTAAAAAATATTAAACTTAACTAATAGTGTTAATAGTAAATATATTAATTAATATAATTAGTGTATAAGATCTTTCTATCTAACGCGTAGCGTGTATAATTTTCAATTTTAATTGTCAACCTACCTTTTGCGTTAATTATATTTTTAAATTTAAAAATAAATAATAAAAATAAACGCGTATAAATATTATTGCGTGTTTTTGCAGCTAGTAGGTACTCTAAAACAAATTAAATTCTAATATAAACGCGTATATCTCTTAATACATAATTGATTAGGTTTTTACTATCTTAAAGATTGGTTACACCTAAATCTTAGGCATAATTTTACAGGAATATTAATGTTTAATGTTTAATGTTAAATGTTTAATGTTTAATGTTTAATGTTTAATGTTACCTATCTAAAATTTATCCATTTATAAAAGGTAAACGCAGCGTACGCAGCCTACGCAGCGTACGCCTTTAAGCCCTTTTACTTTATTTCTTACTTTAACATTGCAACGCGTACGCAGGCATACGCCTTTATAATAAAGTTACATTAATGAAATATTGTTAATCTTATTCTATATAATCGCTAAACAACAGCGTAAGAAAAGTAAATAAATTATAGCTTGTACCTAGATGTCAAGATTTTTTTTTTTCTCTAATTAACAGCAAAATTAGCAGAAATAAAAACAATTTAAAGTATATTTTATTTTTAATATATTTTATTTTTTAATATATTTATTTAATATATTATTTTTATATTATATAACAATATAACTATTTAAATAAAATACATGCCTAAGCTGGCAGGCTGGCTGGGCTGGGCGTACGCCAGCCCAGCCAGCCCCGCCAGCCTTTATAACTTATTACATCTATTCTAATTTCTACACTTTTAAGATCGTAACAATCAAACAAAGGGAAAGATATTAAGTTTGTTCTAAGTAAAAATCTTTACTTTTATTAAAACACAACCATAGACGATATTATACTCCACTATATTATAATTTAAATTAGGTGCAACGCAATTTTTGTATTATTGAACGGAGTCTCATACCTTTTCTTTTGCCTTATTTTTTTTAGACCTATTTTTTTTTTTTAGACTTCTTTTTTTTTTTAAGCCCTAGTAGCGCTTGCCTATTTAAAATTTATATTTTTAATACTAATGATACACATTTTTTTTTTGATATTAATTTTCCCTATTTCGTACTCTCGTTTTACTTTTTAATAGCGAGAGAAATAGCAAGTAAGGTACTAGTTCAAATTACATTTAATATTATATTTGCCGCTCGCTGTACGGCTTTGATAGTTAGTATTACATAAAAATTAAAATTTTTTAAAGATGCATATTAATATTTGACTCCCATTATTAAGTCTAAACTCCTTTTAATTTAGTTTACCCTTTTTTAAGTATCACATTTTTATTTCTTCAAGTATATAAGTGCAAACAATAAGAAGTAAATAATTTAATCTTAAAAAAAAAAAGAGGGGTTAAAATTTATTTATTAATCTAGCACGAATATATTAGAAATTTTTATAGTTATTAATTTTTAATTCCTATTTAAATGTTATTGATTTTTTTTTATTATTTTTCTTTAACGCTGATCCGCACAGCTAAATAGGATAAAATATTAATAGCATTATTTTAATTACAACGCGGAGCGCGGAGCAGTATATACAAGAAATTAAAACAGGTATTCTTAAATTATGTTATCACAATAAGTTTGGCAGATACTTTCTGCTTTATGACTTATTGATACTATTTTCATAAACACTAACTTATTTTTTTTTTACATTCTACAGTATCACCAAAAATAATATAAATAAAATATAAGCTTTTCTTAATCAAATATAATCTTCTTATCTATTTTTCTACCCTAAAGACTAAATTTTTATAGACAATAAACGCGTACCAGAGGTAGAAGTACCAGAGGTAACGTGGCTTGGTTTAGAGCTAAAAGATATAAGAATAAAATACAATGTTGGAATATAAAGTATTAAAAGTCTAATTGACTCAAAATAACTATAACCTAAAACTAAAGGTGCAAAAGTAAATAAAATTAAAAACATAAATCCAGATATTAAATAGATAATGTATGAAGGAATTAAACCTGTATCTAATTTTGCAATATTTTTTGCGGTTTCAGTTAAAAGATTAGATATACCATAAGGTCCCACTAGTTCTATAACACCTTTATCTATTTCTTCAGAAATTTTATAACCTAGGTTAAATCCCCCTTTTATAAAATAGTTATTATAAATAACATCAAAAAAATACTTACTATTTAAAAAAGTATATAATTTTGAATAAAATACTGTTTCAGTTAATTTTATTACAAAATAAATATTTTTATTATATAAATAAATAGCTAAAAGTGCACCAGTTATACTTAAAATAGTAGGTAATAATTTAATTAATAATGGTAAACTAAATTCTGCTTCAATTAGTGTAATGTTATTAGGGTGAATAAATAAAGCATTACTTGCATAACCTGAGTTAAAATCGGTACCCATTCCGACAAATAAATCCGAAAAAATGTACCCGAAGAAAATACTAAATAAACCCAATATTAACATAGGCAGTATTATAGTAAAACTAGATTCATGGGAATTTAAATAAGTTTCCTTTGGCCCATTTGGTTTTGTTAAGAAAACTAAACTTATTAATCTAAAGCTATAAAAAGCAGTTAAAAAAGCAGTTAGAGATCCTAATATAAAAGCATAAACCCCACTAAAACTATATCGACTATAAGCTAATTCTAAAATAAGATCTTTACTATAATAACCTGAAACAAAAGGTAAAGCCATTAATGAAATGGTTCCTACCATCATTAGAGAATAAGTGACAGGTAAAAATTTTATTAATCCACCCAATCTTCTAACGTCTTGTTGGTCTGCTGCTGAATGTATAATTGATCCTGCAGCTAAAAATAGTAATGCCTTAAAAAAACTATGATTTATTACATGGAACAAAGCCACATTGTATTGACTTATTCCTACTGCCATCATCATATAACCTAATTGACTGATAGTAGAAAAAGCAACAATTCGTTTTAAATCATTTTGTACTAGTCCTGATGAAGCAGCTACAAAAGCAGTAGTTGAACCGATAAATGTTAAAATTAATAAAGCCGTAGGACTATATTCTAAAATAGGAGAACTTCTTAATAGTAAGTAAATACCCGCTGTAACAAGCGTTGCCGCGTGCAGTAAAGCTGATACCGGTGTTGGAGCCTCCATACTTCCAGGTAACCAACTGTGTAAAGGGATCTGAGCCGATTTAGCTAGACTACCTCCTATTAATAGTAATGATACTATAGTTATAGCTAATTCATTAGAATTAGGAGCTAATGCAAAAATAGTTTCGTAATTTAGAGTACCAAATAGTCCAAATATAGCAAAAAACCCAATACTTAAAATCATATCACCGGTTCTATTCATAGTAAAGGCTAACATTGCTGCTTTATTTGCTTGTATTCGCGTAAAATAGAAATTAATAAGTAAGTATGAGAAAAGACCGATAGCTTCTCAACCCACAAACATTACAAAATAATTACCACCGAATACTAATACTAACATACCTCCAGTGAAGGCGGATAAGTAAGCAAAAAATCTTTGCACATGAGGATCAGATTCTAAATAAGAAATACTGTAAATGTGAATTAGAGTGGAACAATATAAAACGGCTAAACCTAAAGAAATACTTAAGTTATCAAATTTAAAATCTCAACCTATAGTTAAAATTCCAGAGTCTACTCAAGAACCTAAGTTTAAATTAATAGCAGCTCCACCACTTAAAACTATTTTATAGAAAGCAATACTTATTAAAATTGATGAAATTAGTAATGAAAAACAAGTAATAAATTGAGATCCTTTAACTCCTATTTTTCTCCCAAAGAAACCTGCAACAATAGAACCTAATAATGGTAAAACAACAATAATAATAATAAATAAATTTAATTTCATTTTTTTTTTAAACTTTTAGTAATAAATTTCCTCTTAATTTGTAATATGCTACAATAATGCTTAAACCTATAATTGACTCAGCACCCGCTATGGAAATAATATAAATACTAAATGTTTGACCAGCATTATCATTTAATTCAAAAGAAGTAATTAAAATTAATAAAGTGCATTTCATGATTATTTTTAATATTTTTAACTAATAGTTTTACCTACTTACAGCCAGCCCTGCCTGTATTTTCTAAATTTTACAGCTAAAGCAATAATTTAACCCTTACTCTTCTTTTTTTACTTTTATTTTTTGGTACGCCAGCCTACGCCAGCCTACGCCAGCCTACGCCAGCCTACGCCAGCCTACGCCAGCCTACGCCAGCCTACGCCAGCCTACGCCAGCCTACGCCAGCCTACGCCAGTCTTTAGTTTTGTGAAAAAAAGGCAAATAAATTTAAACGCGTACGCGTTTGTAAATACTTGCTTAACTATTTCCCCTATTATTATCATATCTCCATATTTTGAAACCTTTTTTTATATCTGTTCAAGTCAAAGACTTATTTTTTCTTTATAAAATTTTTATGTGATCCTTAAAGGAAGATAAGATCAAATATTTAATGTTTCTCTTATATTAATTAATCTATGCTAACTAGCGCAGCAACGTCTTGCCTTTATTTATTAGATACCCTATAGAAATAGCATACGCAGACAGGCGGGCAGGGCTGGCTGGGCTGGCAGGCGTACGCCCTGCCAGCCCTGCCAGCCCTGCCAACCAACGCCAGCCAGCGTACGCGTTTATTTTTATTAAAAGGTAACTATCTGAATTCTAGACAACCATAAAGGCAAATAAAAAGAAAGTCTAGCTTGTTAGGCTACACCTTCTATAGTAAAACTAGCATAACTTACACTGAAAAGTATAAAAATTTTTTTAATAAATTATAATCAAAAGAGTAAATAACAACTAGTTATAGTTCATATTAAAAAGGTTAAATTATTTTTACAGAAGATTGTTCAATTTAGTTTGAATATTGTATAGAATAAAACTTGGTAAATAATTTAATAATATTATTAGATTAAAAAAAATAATCTTTTGACTGAATTTTCATCCTTCCTTATTTAAAGTTTAGTATAGGGAGGAGCCTACTTGCAGTCTATGGTTTAATTTTTAAACAAACAACTGTTTATTTTTCAACTCCTTAAAAAAGGAGCAAGACAGCGCATTTTTTCTTAAACACAGTTTAACCTTTGGTTCCGCAGCTTAGATAAGGTTAACTAAGCTAAGCTTAAGGCTAAGGCTAAGGCTAAAGCTAAAGCTAAAGCTAAGGTTAAGAATAAACGCGTACGCGTTAAAAATAAATAATAAATTAGTAGGATTTCATTAACTTTTACAAGTTAAGGCTGTCACTTTTTTATTTTATTCTTGGTATTTTGGCTTGAAAACAATCCTAGCTGGTAATGAGCTGTAAAGCTCAATAATATCAGACCTCATTATTTTTTTTTACTCAATACTTACATAATTGCTTTACCCTTGATTGCTATAACTGCCATATGGCTTCAAAAAGAGGGATAATTAGAATAAGACTTTTCTCGTATTAAAAAAGAAAATAAGCTCTAGGAAATATTTATAATATCAAGAAAAAAAAAGCCTTATTACAAGGCACTAGAAATATTAAAACTAAGTCTTTAAGTGTTTTTACTTTATTATTGTTGACAGGCAGGCGTGGGCTGGCTAGGCTGGCTGGCGTATGCCCTGCCAGCCCTGCCAGCCAGCCAAAGCCAGCCCAGCCTAGCCAGCGTACGCGTGTATTTAGGCTTTTTAGTATACTGTAATCAATAATAACAACAGTTCCGTTTTTACCTTATAAGTTACAATGAGTACAACATTTGGTTACTTTGGTTTAACTTCAATATGACAAACAAGATAAACACTCTAAAGCTTTTGTTAGTATTACTTCGTCTAATTAAAATATTAAAGCATAATTTGTAAAGGAAGAGATTTATACACTTATATTCTTTATGTGTTTGAAGTAATTAATAGTTGAAATAAAGGTAAAATTTATTTACCGGAGTAACCTTTGTAAAAAAAATAAAAAAGTTAAATTATAATATTCAGTTAATACAGCTAAAAGTAATAATTCTATAGCTACTATTAATAAAATTACATTATTTCTATTTAAAATAAATCCTGCTAATCCACATAGGAACAGAAAAAAAGTTAAAGTGAAAGTCATGTTTGTGTATTATAAATCCTTTAGGTTTATTTAATTAGAGTTAGTAAACGCGTATGCACGCGTACGCACGCGTACGTGTTAATTATTTTAAACTAACTTTTACAGATTATTAGGGGGTTAAAAGGTATTATTAGCTTTAAGTTAAAGCCGATTGTAAACAGATATTTTTTAATTGAATAACGCGTACGCCAGCCTACGCCACCTGCCTATATATTAAAAACTAAATGATATTACTGGCAACCTCAAATATAAACAACTATAAATAAAAAAATCAAACACATCTACAAAATGCCAATAGGCTATTGCGAT
>QVIE01002096.1:0-24707 GCA_013387415.1 Panellus pusillus | reverse complement strand
TATTTTTTGTACAGCATGTTTTAACTACTTTATACCTGAAAAATATAACATGTGATTAGCAAATCTTGAAATAAATTTTATTAGTTGAAGCTGAACCTATATAATAATCTAAAGTTAATTTATATTATAAATATCACTATAATACCACTAATTCCTCTAGTATATTTTTAATTAAATCTTTAGTAAATTGGTGTGTTAAATCATCAAAAAACATAAACAGGATTAATTTTCTTATCCTTATTGAAATTATTAATTATTGCATTTGGAAACAATGTATTCAAAACTATCATATTATCATTATATTAAGCCATTTTGGGCTATATGAGTAACCAGGAAAGCTATAGCCATCATTAGTACCAAGATAATAACTCCTATAGATCATAGTAGCACTCTAGGTGATCTATATGAACCATATCACAATCCTCTACCTATGTGTGCATATACAAATATAAAGAAGAATGAGGCTACGTTTGCGTGTGTGTATCTTAAGATGTAACCATTATCTACATCTCTCATGATATGTTCTACAGAATTGAAAGCTAAATCTACATTAGGTACATAATGCATAGCTAAAAAACACCCTGTAAGTATTTGAATCACAAGACATGTAGCTAAAAGTGATCCAAAATTTCATAAGTAAGACAAATTAGCAGGTTGTGGTGAATCTACAACATACGAATTAACAAATCTAAGCAAAACGTTGGTTTTTAATAATCTCATTTTTTTTATATATATATATTTATTTGATTAGTGGCTTTGCCCTATACGCTTTACGCTTGCTAATTCTACAAGAAATCATCCTATAGTACATAGTCCATAGTCCATAGTTCATAGTCCATAGTCCATAGTCCAAAGTACTTAGTCATTAGTAAGTGAGCTAGCTACTAGTACAACATAGGGATTTAAATTACAATAAGGTAAAAGGGACTAAAAAATATTAAACTTAACTAATAGTGTTAATAGTAATATATTAATTAATATAATTAGTGTATAAGATCTTTCTATCTAACGCGTAGCGTGTATAATTTTCAATTTTAATTGTCAACCTACCTTTTGCGTTAATTATATTTTTAAATTTAAAAATAAATAATAAAATAAACGCGTATAAATATTATTGCGTGTTTTTGCAGCTAGTAGGTACTCTAAAACAAATTAAATTCTAATATAAACGCGTATATCTCTTAATACATAATTGATTAGGTTTTTACTATCTTAAAGATTGGTTACACCTAAATCTTAGGCATAATTTTACAGGAATATTAATGTTTAATGTTTAATGTTAAATGTTTAATGTTTAATGTTTAATGTTTAATGTTACCTATCTAAAATTTATCCATTTATAAAAGGTAAACGCAGCGTACGCAGCCTACGCAGCGTACGCCTTTAAGCCCTTTTACTTTATTTCTTACTTTAACATTGCAACGCGTACGCAGGCATACGCCTTTATAATAAAGTTACATTAATGAAATATTGTTAATCTTATTCTATATAATCGCTAAACAACAGCGTAAGAAAAGTAAATAAATTATAGCTTGTACCTAGATGTCAAGATTTTTTTTTTTCTCTAATTAACAGCAAAATTAGCAGAAATAAAAACAATTTAAAGTATATTTTATTTTTAATATATTTTATTTTTTAATATATTTATTTAATATATTATTTTTATATTATATAACAATATAACTATTTAAATAAAATACATGCCTAAGCTGGCAGGCTGGCTGGGCTGGGCGTACGCCAGCCCAGCCAGCCCCGCCAGCCTTTATAACTTATTACATCTATTCTAATTTCTACACTTTTAAGATCGTAACAATCAAACAAAGGGAAAGATATTAAGTTTGTTCTAAGTAAAAATCTTTACTTTTATTAAAACACAACCATAGACGATATTATACTCCACTATATTATAATTTAAATTAGGTGCAACGCAATTTTTGTATTATTGAACGGAGTCTCATACCTTTTCTTTTGCCTTATTTTTTTTAGACCTATTTTTTTTTTTTAGACTTCTTTTTTTTTTTAAGCCCTAGTAGCGCTTGCCTATTTAAAATTTATATTTTTAATACTAATGATACACATTTTTTTTTTGATATTAATTTTCCCTATTTCGTACTCTCGTTTTACTTTTTAATAGCGAGAGAAATAGCAAGTAAGGTACTAGTTCAAATTACATTTAATATTATATTTGCCGCTCGCTGTACGGCTTTGATAGTTAGTATTACATAAAAATTAAAATTTTTTAAAGATGCATATTAATATTTGACTCCCATTATTAAGTCTAAACTCCTTTTAATTTAGTTTACCCTTTTTTAAGTATCACATTTTTATTTCTTCAAGTATATAAGTGCAAACAATAAGAAGTAAATAATTTAATCTTAAAAAAAAAAAGAGGGGTTAAAATTTATTTATTAATCTAGCACGAATATATTAGAAATTTTTATAGTTATTAATTTTTAATTCCTATTTAAATGTTATTGATTTTTTTTTATTATTTTTCTTTAACGCTGATCCGCACAGCTAAATAGGATAAAATATTAATAGCATTATTTTAATTACAACGCGGAGCGCGGAGCAGTATATACAAGAAATTAAAACAGGTATTCTTAAATTATGTTATCACAATAAGTTTGGCAGATACTTTCTGCTTTATGACTTATTGATACTATTTTCATAAACACTAACTTATTTTTTTTTTTACATTCTACAGTATCACCAAAAATAATATAAATAAAATATAAGCTTTTCTTAATCAAATATAATCTTCTTATCTATTTTTCTACCCTAAAGACTAAATTTTTATAGACAATAAACGCGTACCAGAGGTAGAAGTACCAGAGGTAACGTGGCTTGGTTTAGAGCTAAAAGATATAAGAATAAAATACAATGTTGGAATATAAAGTATTAAAAGTCTAATTGACTCAAAATAACTATAACCTAAAACTAAAGGTGCAAAAGTAAATAAAATTAAAAACATAAATCCAGATATTAAATAGATAATGTATGAAGGAATTAAACCTGTATCTAATTTTGCAATATTTTTTGCGGTTTCAGTTAAAAGATTAGATATACCATAAGGTCCCACTAGTTCTATAACACCTTTATCTATTTCTTCAGAAATTTTATAACCTAGGTTAAATCCCCTTTTATAAAATAGTTATTATAAATAACATCAAAAAAATACTTACTATTTAAAAAAGTATATAATTTTGAATAAAATACTGTTTCAGTTAATTTTATTACAAAATAAATATTTTTATTATATAAATAAATAGCTAAAAGTGCACCAGTTATACTTAAAATAGTAGGTAATAATTTAATTAATAATGGTAAACTAAATTCTGCTTCAATTAGTGTAATGTTATTAGGGTGAATAAATAAAGCATTACTTGCATAACCTGAGTTAAAATCGGTACCCATTCCGACAAATAAATCCGAAAAAATGTACCCGAAGAAAATACTAAATAAACCCAATATTAACATAGGCAGTATTATAGTAAAACTAGATTCATGGGAATTTAAATAAGTTTCCTTTGGCCCATTTGGTTTTGTTAAGAAAACTAAACTTATTAATCTAAAGCTATAAAAAGCAGTTAAAAAAGCAGTTAGAGATCCTAATATAAAAGCATAAACCCCACTAAAACTATATCGACTATAAGCTAATTCTAAAATAAGATCTTTACTATAATAACCTGAAACAAAAGGTAAAGCCATTAATGAAATGGTTCCTACCATCATTAGAGAATAAGTGACAGGTAAAAATTTTATTAATCCACCCAATCTTCTAACGTCTTGTTGGTCTGCTGCTGAATGTATAATTGATCCTGCAGCTAAAAATAGTAATGCCTTAAAAAAACTATGATTTATTACATGGAACAAAGCCACATTGTATTGACTTATTCCTACTGCCATCATCATATAACCTAATTGACTGATAGTAGAAAAAGCAACAATTCGTTTTAAATCATTTTGTACTAGTCCTGATGAAGCAGCTACAAAAGCAGTAGTTGAACCGATAAATGTTAAAATTAATAAAGCCGTAGGACTATATTCTAAAATAGGAGAACTTCTTAATAGTAAGTAAATACCCGCTGTAACAAGCGTTGCCGCGTGCAGTAAAGCTGATACCGGTGTTGGAGCCTCCATACTTCCAGGTAACCAACTGTGTAAAGGGATCTGAGCCGATTTAGCTAGACTACCTCCTATTAATAGTAATGATACTATAGTTATAGCTAATTCATTAGAATTAGGAGCTAATGCAAAAATAGTTTCGTAATTTAGAGTACCAAATAGTCCAAATATAGCAAAAAACCCAATACTTAAAATCATATCACCGGTTCTATTCATAGTAAAGGCTAACATTGCTGCTTTATTTGCTTGTATTCGCGTAAAATAGAAATTAATAAGTAAGTATGAGAAAAGACCGATAGCTTCTCAACCCACAAACATTACAAAATAATTACCACCGAATACTAATACTAACATACCTCCAGTGAAGGCGGATAAGTAAGCAAAAAATCTTTGCACATGAGGATCAGATTCTAAATAAGAAATACTGTAAATGTGAATTAGAGTGGAACAATATAAAACGGCTAAACCTAAAGAAATACTTAAGTTATCAAATTTAAAATCTCAACCTATAGTTAAAATTCCAGAGTCTACTCAAGAACCTAAGTTTAAATTAATAGCAGCTCCACCACTTAAAACTATTTTATAGAAAGCAATACTTATTAAAATTGATGAAATTAGTAATGAAAAACAAGTAATAAATTGAGATCCTTTAACTCCTATTTTTCTCCCAAAGAAACCTGCAACAATAGAACCTAATAATGGTAAAACAACAATAATAATAATAAATAAATTTAATTTCATTTTTTTTTTAAACTTTTAGTAATAAATTTCCTCTTAATTTGTAATATGCTACAATAATGCTTAAACCTATAATTGACTCAGCACCCGCTATGGAAATAATATAAATACTAAATGTTTGACCAGCATTATCATTTAATTCAAAAGAAGTAATTAAAATTAATAAAGTGCATTTCATGATTATTTTTAATATTTTTAACTAATAGTTTTACCTACTTACAGCCAGCCCTGCCTGTATTTTCTAAATTTTACAGCTAAAGCAATAATTTAACCCTTACTCTTCTTTTTTTACTTTTATTTTTTGGTACGCCAGCCTACGCCAGCCTACGCCAGCCTACGCCAGCCTACGCCAGCCTACGCCAGCCTACGCCAGCCTACGCCAGCCTACGCCAGCCTACGCCAGCCTACGCCAGTCTTTAGTTTTGTGAAAAAAAGGCAAATAAATTTAAACGCGTACGCGTTTGTAAATACTTGCTTAACTATTTCCCCTATTATTATCATATCTCCATATTTTGAAACCTTTTTTTATATCTGTTCAAGTCAAAGACTTATTTTTTCTTTATAAAATTTTTATGTGATCCTTAAAGGAAGATAAGATCAAATATTTAATGTTTCTCTTATATTAATTAATCTATGCTAACTAGCGCAGCAACGTCTTGCCTTTATTTATTAGATACCCTATAGAAATAGCATACGCAGACAGGCGGGGCAGGGCTGGCTGGGCTGGCAGGCGTACGCCCTGCCAGCCCTGCCAGCCCTGCCAACCAACGCCAGCCAGCGTACGCGTTTATTTTTATTAAAAGGTAACTATCTGAATTCTAGACAACCATAAAGGCAAATAAAAAGAAAGTCTAGCTTGTTAGGCTACACCTTCTATAGTAAAACTAGCATAACTTACACTGAAAAGTATAAAAATTTTTTTAATAAATTATAATCAAAAGAGTAAATAACAACTAGTTATAGTTCATATTAAAAAGGTTAAATTATTTTTACAGAAGATTGTTCAATTTAGTTTGAATATTGTATAGAATATAAACTTGGTAAATAATTTAATAATATTATTAGATTAAAAAAAATAATCTTTTGACTGAATTTTCATCCTTCCTTATTTAAAGTTTAGTATAGGGAGGAGCCTACTTGCAGTCTATGGTTTAATTTTTAAACAAACAACTGTTTATTTTTCAACTCCTTAAAAAAGGAGCAAGACAGCGCATTTTTTCTTAAACACAGTTTAACCTTTGGTTCCGCAGCTTAGATAAGGTTAACTAAGCTAAGCTTAAGGCTAAGGCTAAGGCTAAAGCTAAAGCTAAAGCTAAGGTTAAGAATAAACGCGTACGCGTTTAAAAATAAATAATAAATTAGTAGGATTTCTCATTAACTTTTACAAGTTAAGGCTGTCACTTTTTTATTTTATTCTTGGTATTTTGGCTTGAAAACAATCCTAGCTGGTAATGAGCTGTAAAGCTCAATAATATCAGACCTCATTATTTTTTTTTTACTCAATACTTACATAATTGCTTTACCCTTGATTGCTATAACTGCCATATGGCTTCAAAAAGAGGGGATAATTAGAATAAGACTTTTCTCGTATTAAAAAAGAAAATAAGCTCTAGGAAATATTTATAATATCAAGAAAAAAAAAGCCTTATTACAAGGCACTAGAAATATTAAAACTAAGTCTTTAAGTGTTTTTACTTTATTATTGTTGACAGGCAGGCGTGGGCTGGCTAGGCTGGCTGGCGTATGCCCTGCCAGCCCTGCCAGCCAGCCAAAGCCAGCCCAGCCTAGCCAGCGTACGCGTGTATTTAGGCTTTTTAGTATACTGTAATCAATAATAACAACAGTTCCGTTTTTACCTTATAAGTTACAATGAGTACAACATTTGGTTACTTTGGTTTAACTTCAATATGACAAACAAGATAAACACTCTAAAGCTTTTGTTAGTATTACTTCGTCTAATTAAAATATTAAAGCATAATTTGTAAAGGAAGAGATTTATACACTTATATTCTTTATGTGTTTGAAGTAATTAATAGTTGAAATAAAGGTAAAATTTATTTACCGGAGTAACCTTTGTAAAAAAAATAAAAAAGTTAAATTATAATATTCAGTTAATACAGCTAAAAGTAATAATTCTATAGCTACTATTAATAAAATTACATTATTTCTATTTAAAATAAATCCTGCTAATCCACATAGGAACAGAAAAAAAGTTAAAGTGAAAGTCATGTTTGTGTATTATAAATCCTTTAGGTTTATTTAATTAGAGTTAGTAAACGCGTATGCACGCGTACGCACGCGTACGTGTTAATTATTTTAAACTAACTTTTACAGATTATTAGGGGTGTTAAAAGGTATTATTAGCTTTAAGTTAAAGCCGATTGTAAACAGATATTTTTTTTTAATTGAATAACGCGTACGCCAGCCTACGCCAGCCTGCCTATATATTAAAAACTAAATGATATTACTGGCAACCTCAAATATAAACAACTATAAATAAAAATAATCAAACAACATCTACAAAATGCCAATAGGCTATTGCCGATTCTAAACCAACATGATGTGAAGAAGTTGAATGATAAGAATATATTCGAACAGTTGAATATAAAATGAAAAGAGTTCCAACTATTACATGGAACCCGTGTAGGCCGGTAGAAGCAAAAAAAACAGTTCCAAAAACACTATCAGAAAAAGCAAAAGATGCTTCACTATATTCAATACCTTGATAAAAAGTAAAAAGTACAGCTAAGATTATAGTTACAAAAGAACCATCTAGAGCTGTTTTTCTGTTTCTACCTATTAATGAATGATGTGCTAATGTAATATAAGCACCCGATGATAGTAATATAACGGTATTTGTTAAAGGTAGACCAAAAGAATTTAAAGTTGTCAAACCGAAAGGAGGCCAAATTCCCCCTATTTCGATTGCAGGAGATAAAGCAGAGTGAAGAAAACTCCAAAAAACAGATAAAAATGCAAATGCTTCAGAGATAATAAATAAAAGAAAACCAATTGAAATTCCGCTTCTTACTCTTTTAGTGTGATCTCCTAAAAAAGTTCCCTCTATTACAATATCTCTAAATCAAAGTCCCATACCAAAAATAGTAACTATAAAACCTAATAATAATACTCTACTTCCATGATTAAAACCTTGCATACATAAAACAGCCCCTATAGCTAAATTTAGTAAAGAAAAACTAAGTAAAATAGGCCAAGGTGATTTTGATACTAAATGAAAACCATAGTTTTGAAATTTTTTTGCGTCTTTCGTCATTTATATTAATTTATATTTGCCAACTGGCCTTGTTTATATATTTAAATATTTAAATTAAAAATATTTAAATTTAAAAATTGAAATCTTATTATTTTTATTATATAAAGGGTAGGTTTGCGTACACCTACTTTACTTTGGTTTTTTTACTAATATCTTCTCTGAAATATCATCTCTGTGCTAAGTGCTAAGTGCTAAGTGCTAACTATTTATTTTTCTTTATAATAAATAAAAAAAAAAAAAGTGACACTGCTTCACATACGGAACTGAAATAATATAAATAAACACGTACGCGTTTATATTTCTTCGCCTTCGATATTATAAATTAAAAAATATAATTCTTTTTTTTTTTTGCGTACGTGCTCAATACGAGATCTGTATAGTTTTTAGTTTTAAAAATTAACATACGCAGGCGTATCATAGTTAAAAAAGTGTAAAATTTTTAAATAAACTAGAGATAGTAAAAATTTGTAAACACAATATAATAAAAAAATACTACTATTAATTAGTAGTATTAACTAAACAATTAAGTTATTTAAGACAGCTTGAAGGTTAGATTTTTAATTGAGACGCAGCTACTCTTTTAAATAAAAAAATTTATTTACTTTAATTTGTGGTGTATTAGATATTACAACACCTGAAGGCGGTGAAGTGATTTCTAATTATGCTTTTAGTGTATTAACTTTGTCGTTAATAGCTTTATTAGCTTTTATAAATATACTAGAATATTTTATAAGTTTTTATTTAATTCAAAAATATGAAACGCGTATAAATAAATATCCTAAATTTAAAGTAATTGTAGAAAATTTACAATAACTCATAAAAACCCACCTTAAAATCTTAACATTATAACGGATACTACTTTTATTATACAAAAATAGATATAAAAAAAAATGGTACTAAATAAACATAACAGAGCTACCATACCTTTAATATAAGCTTAAATCTAACAAACAAAATATGCTACACCTTACGATTAGTAAAAAAAGACTCAAATATTAGTTAAAATTCCAAATATAATTAGAAAAAAATGAATACTTAAATAAACAAAACTTATTTTTTTATTAAAATAATTTCTTAATTTTAATAAATTTAGTATTCTAGGATATTTATCTAAAAATTTAATTCTATTAATAACGTTATCACTTATCATAATAGATATAACACTAAAAAAAGAATTAAATAACATCCCACCTAGAATTATATTATATATTGCTAATATTTTATCGGGAGTTAATGTTAATAAATATTCTTGATATTTATTAATTAAGTCAGTAATTAAACTACCTATATCATTTTTTAAAAACTCATCTATTTCCTTAGAAAATTTATCGTGTGATAAATTTAATTGTTCTATTGCAATAGGATTATATTTATTGCCTTCATAAAAATTTTGAGCTGTTTTATATTCTTCAGATGCTTCCTTTAAATTTAGTGCTTTTATTTGATCTTCTGTATTTTTTTTCATAACTTCTAATTGTTCATCTAGCATTTGTTCTATAGTTTTACCTGATTCCAATCTTTCGTTTTGGATTTTTGAAAGTAAATCAGCTTTTTTTTTTTCATCCAAAGCTATTTTTAATCCTCAACCTGTTCCAAATAAACCTACAGATGCCATACTATGTTTAAAAATTAAATCTTTAAAAATTTTTCTCATATTTGGTTATTTATATTTGCCAACTGGCCTTGTTTGTATATTTAAATATTTAAATTAAAAATATTTAAATTTAAAAATTGAAATCTTATTATTTTTATTATATTTATATTTTTTTATTATAACACAATAGCGTACGCCTGCGTACGCGTGTCCTCTCCCTTTTTATTGTGCCAATTATACAAAAATAAAAGAAAAGTATAACTAATACGCAGCTAAACCAGGACAGAGGACTGGAAGTTATTACATAGGCAGGCAGGGCTAGCCCTGCCTGCCTACGCGTTTAAATTTTTAGCTTACAAGCACTGCGGCATATCTGCCTTGCTATATAAATTAACATATCTGTAAAATAATTGTAAAATTTTAAGATAGGCAGCACTGCGTGAAATAATTAAAAATTGTAAAAAAATATATTAAGAATAAAAAAAAAACATACTAATATTAATTAGTAGTATTAACTAAACAATTAAGTTATTTAAGACAGCTTGAAGGTTAGATTTTTAATTTGAGACACTGCAACTCTTTTAAATATATACCTTAATAGTTGTATTATAAAAGGAATTATAGTTTTATTAACTTAAATAAAAAGTATAAAAGCTATAAAAAAAAATCTTTTTAGTAATAAAAAGTAATAAATATTTAAACTTTAAATTAATAATAATCACGCGTACGCGTGCGTACGCGTTTATTAGATTATATAATAATGTATTAAATTACGTTTTTAAAACCTATTTAATTTCGGCTTCGCAAACAATAAGTTAAAATTAGATAGGTTTTTTATATATATGCCTGTACAACTTTTAACTAGCGCAAAAACTAGCTAGCGATCTCTTCCTTTAATTTATCTAAAGCATATAGGTGAAATAGGAATATACTTGCTACTGCTATTCTTGGAAGTTTATAAATTACATAGGCAGGCTGGGCAGGGATGGGCTGGTCAGGGCTGGCGTACACCCTGCCCAGCCAGCCAATGCCAGCCAACGTCAACCCAGCCCAGCGCAGCCAGCCAACGCCAGCCAGCGTACGCCTTTAATTAAAAGGTTGAGTAGAATATTATAAAGCCCTGCCAGCCAACCCCGCCAGCGTATGCGTAGAATAAAAAATTTCAAAACTGTAGGTCCAATGTATCTTACAAAAAAACTAACCTTATTTATATAAAAAAGGCGGATCCCTAGATACTATTTTTATATGTCTATTTATGTACCTTAATATCCCGAGGGGTTTTAAATCTAAGAGTAAAAAAAATAGGTAGGCAGGATTAGAGCGTCAAAGTTTATACGTTATTTAGTTTTTCTTAGTAGGAATTCCAATGCTGGTAACATATATTTAATTTAAGATTTAAATTTTATGGTAGCATTATTACGTTATACCGTTATTTCGTTAGGGCATTAGCTGTGTTAGCTACGTTAACAGTGTTTAACAGCGTTATCACAGTTCACAACATAAGAGCTACTAGTCTATATTAACAGTAGGAATATATAAAAAATAGTTAAAAGGACTTTAAGAGTGTAGTATAATTGGTTAGTATGGCGATCTCCAAAATCTTCGGTAGGTGTTCAAGTCACCTCACTCTTGTTTTATTTCTAATAATATAATAAAATTATTTACAATAATCTCATACAACATCAATTGTTATTAACAATAATAAAAAAAACATAAACAGGTTGTAATTGAAAAGATGAAAATACAGTTCCTGTATGATATAAGGCCAGGCAGGCTGGCAGTACGTCCAGCCTGCCGGCCCTGCCATTATATATATGCGTACGCCGGCCAGCCAGCCTTTATATAATTAGCTACGTAATATTTTATTTAATAAAAATTTTAAGAGTAATAAACGCGTACGCCCAGCCAGCCTGCCCAGCCCAGCCTGCCTTGCAATGATTTTAACTTTAACTTTTGAATTATTATACCAGTACAATAACGGAACCAGCGGAATAAAATTTTAATTGAAAATATTAATTATAAAATTAAAGTATTCAAACGTAAGCCAATAGAAAAAAAATTTTTTTAAGATTAACTATAAAACATTCAAATTATTATTATGCATTAATTCTTGTGCGTTTTATTTAAAAGATAAACGCGTACGCTTTGATAGGTTATATAAATAGCATTATAAATAGAATAAACGCTTATTAATAAATTTAAATATAGCCTATTTATTTTTACGCAGGTTAAAAATAAAAAGTTATAAGTTATAGAATTGTATTAACCTCTAGATAATTTTTAACGTTAGAAGTTATATTAATTTTTTCTTTTCCCTGCTTCGACTTCGCAGCCTTTTTTTATTTTTAATTATTAAAATGGTAGAGTTTACAGTAGCACACTGATAATAAATAATAAAACACTTTTATTTTTTTTTAATCTACGTAGATATGGTTATAAATACTACAATTGAGCAGCAGGTTTCTTTAATTATATATTTAAATAATTAATCTAAGGGGTTAAGTTTACAGATGGTTTTCTGTAGGAGATCTGCAAAATCTTTCATTAAGGTTCAATTCCTTCTTGGCCCTTTTTAAAAGCAAAATAAATTTTTACTTATACATGAATAAGTATAGACTACTACGATTATAAGTAATGTAATCAAGATTTTAGCTACTAATAATTAGAATATCTTTATTAAATCAAGTTCCACAGAGTAAATAAAAGCAGAAAGGTATAAATTGAGTAAATTTTTATAGTGGCGTACGCCAGCCCTTGCCAGCCAGCCCACGCCAGCCTATACCAGCCCACGAGTTAAATAAAATACTAGCAAATAAAAAATAACCAAAAAATTTTATTAATAATGCTTCAGCTTAGCAACCTTGTAGAAAATATAAACGCGTACGCGTTTATATAAATAAGGCATTATGCGCTCTACGTTAAGAAATAATAAAGCAAACAAAAAAAAAAGAATATAAAAGTATATAAAACAAATTTAAAATACTTAAAAAAATAATTTGACGCCGCAGATTAAAATTTAAACTAGTAGCGCTTCGCCTTATAATCCTTAAAAGTCAAAATAATTAAACCTAAAAAAAAATATAGGATTAAAGGGCAGGCTGGCGTAGGCTAGCTGGGCAGGGCTGGCGTTGGCTGGCTTACGCCCTGCCCAGCCCAGCCTGCCCAGCCAATAATAATATTTACTAAAAAAACTCATCTAATTAAATAAAATTTAATAATTAAATATTATAACGTTAATTAAAAAGAAGATAGTCACTATCTATTTAGGTCTCAGGAACAGTTTATTGTAAAATTTAATACTAAAATTTAAACTTTTTAATTATTTTTTACTTTTAGCTGTATTAATAGTGCTAACGCAGATATTATTCCTTCAAAAACCAAAAATTCAGGCTACACCTTTGAAAAAAAAAAAAAAAAAAAAACACAAACCTCCCACTTCTACCGTTCGTAAGGGTTGGGAGGGTTAGGTTTAATTAAATGTGAGTCGAATTAAAAATAATAATAAAGTTGACATTTCCGCCACTTTTGATATTTTTATTTCTTTTTAAATTTATTATAATAGAAGAAGAGATAGCAAGGTGCAGTATTGCTCCGATAAAATTTTAATTTAAAATAAATTTTAATGGTAATTACAGAAATAAAACATTTAAATGTACGTATTAGTCATTTTGAAGATAATATCTTTGACAAAAATATTTTACCTATTTTTACTACACCACTTATTTTAAAGGAAGTAGATGCTAGAAAAAAAAGTAAATATAAAATAGAAACCTTAAATCCAGAAAAAAAATTAACTTTTAAAATTGTTTCATTTAATAAAATAGTTGAAGAATTAGCAGCTAGAATAAATCAAATAGCTATTAATTTAGAACCTCATTATTTTATTGATCCTACATATTTTAATTCACTTCCTTATAATGTGAGACAAACTTTAGAAAAAAAAAATTTAATTGACGAAACCAAAGAAATTAAAGAAGCTTTGCTACGAGTTAAAAGATCTACTGTTAAAAATAAAAAACTTTTACTTTATCTGCGAAGCCCTAATTATATCCTTGCCTCTAGACTATTGCGAAATCAGGGGAAATTTGGTTTAGATGAAGCACAGCTTCGTACTGTTAAAGGAATTGCAGCTTCGCAGCGTTCGCAGCGTTCGCAGCGTACGCAGCGTAACCTAAATAATAGCCCGAAAAGTTTAGAAGAAACACAAGGGTTGGCAGGCAGAGCAAACTCCAGCCCTGCCCTACTTCACAGACAAATAGCAAATAAAGAACGTGGAGCAAATATAAAAACTATGTCCTTATTTCGTAACTACAATAATATATTGCTATTAAAAAATAAAGATATATTAAAATACAGAGTTGAAACTTTAATTAACTTTAAGAAATTTTTTTTAGCTTCACTGCTTAAGGAACAAAGCACGATCAAAAAAATTAACTCCAGCACTCCAATAAAAGAAAAAGTGGTGCGACTAAGTAATAATTTAGTTTTTAATAAAAACAAACGCAGGGCAGATGGTTTACCTCTACCCAGCCATGCTACTGCTATTATTAATGCTGCGAAGCTTTACCTTCCTATCGTATCTGCAACTTTTATTTCAGGTTGAATACCTACAAGTAAAGGTGCTCTTATGCTTTTAGAAGATGAAGGTTGAGACCTAAATCTATTATCGAATATTAATAAAACAGGAACCGCATCTCAACGTTTAAAAGAAATAAGACCTTATAGTCTTAGAAAACTTAGACGACTTAGACGATTAAGACGGTTACGTTTAATGAGTATAAGTCTTTATTTACATAGAAGTAAAAATGTTAATATTATCCAAAAAGATCAAATTACTCAAGGAAGAAACCACTCTAAATTATATAATGAATATTTAATTAAACATAACGATAATAAATTAAATTTTATAATTAATTGAATTGGTGATAATTTAACACTACCTTCTACACAAGGCTGCGTAGCTGCTCCCACTCATTTTTCATCGAGTTCTCTGCTTCCCATACCTAAGCCTGTTCAAAGATTGGATAAAAAAAATATTTCTGAAATATTTTTAGCGCAGAACAGTAAACCTGTACAACTTTATACTTTTGAATTAGACGTAGCTGATAACGATAATGAAAACAATAACGATAACCCTATCCTCTATAGTAGTAAAAGTGTTAATTCTTCTACTCTACCTTTTTATAGTAATCCTAAACAAGGCGTAGCTGACCTACACTTACGAAAGGTAAGTAAAGAAGGAGACCAAAGTACAAAGCTATTTACAGCTAATAACACAAGACTGCAAACACAGGGCGGAACACTGGACAGATATTCTTTATTAACTAAAGTACTAGATAGAAGCAAAAATGCAAAAAATCGAAAATTTTCAACTTTAGGCGTAGCAGCATTATCTAATTATAATATTTCTAATGTTAATAAAACTGTACTACTTAATACTTTAATTCAGTATAGAGCTAAAAGTAATGTTGCAGATAGAGGCCACGATAGAGGGAAACTTTCAGGTTCTAATGATTCCGGTAATAATAAATCATTTAATTTTAAAAATAATTATCCGAAGATTAGCAAAAGTGCAAACGCAAGCAAAGCTACAATATCTCAAGCTAAAATTAATCTTTTAAAATACATCTCACCCGTACGGGCTTCAAATATAGAAAACAAAAAACCAGTCTTTATTTATGAAAGGGATTTAAAAAATTTAGTATTAACAGGTCCTAAACTATTAAATTTAAAAAAAAAAAATAAATTATTAGATGAAATACTACTTAAAACTAGCGAAAATTTTGCAAAATCAATTATGCTGAGAACAAAAATAAACGCGTACGCGTATAAAGAAAACTCAACATTGACAAGAAATATTAAACATAACCTCACTCCAAGATTGAAAGAAAAAACAATCGAAAGCAGTTTAGCTTTTAACTTAAAACTGGAAATTTTAAATAAAATGAATTCAACATTGGAATCGGGAAATTATCCTTGAGAAAAAATAAGTATAGCTTTATTATTAAAATTAAAGAGTAAGCCTCGTTTACTTTGAAGCATAATAAAATTATATTCTTCTTTGTTTAATCCTATGTTAAAATCTTTAAACAAAGAAAGGATTAATACTGCTATATCTTTAAGACTACCTGGTTTTCCTGGTTATAGTACAGCACAAATAAAAAAATTAAAAAAAACAGACCATACGATACAAACCATTACGGATCCGTCTATTCTTAACCTAAAAAAAGGGACAGCTGTTCTTAATGCTACTCAACATACCCACCCTGGCCTTGCCAGCCAGTATGGGTCGGGAGGGTCTGGTTTAAATTTTAAACAAGAAAATAAAAGTTTGCCTTTACATACAGTTAACCTTTTAATTTATCAACTTAAACGTAAACTAGAAACAATATCACAGCCCAATTTTAGTATAGGTAATACTACAAGACGAAGCAAGCAAAAAGGCGGAACAAAAATTAACGCTTCACAACTAGAACGAATTGCTAAAATAAAAGAACAAATTTTTAGATTATCTTCACGCGTTGGCATAGAACAGAGTTCTAAATCTAAACAAGGAAAATTAGGACTACTTACTCAAGGCCAGGTAACATCTGCACAACACAGTCTGAAATTTAAAAAAGGAAGCAAAATCAAATTAGACCAGGCCTTGTTTAAACAAATAGATAACATTCTCGCCTCCTCTGCTAAATTAAAAATACAGAAAACCCTGACTGTGTTACCTTCAGAACGGAGCACTGCATTTCATTCTAATTTAAATATCAAAGCACAGACTAAAGAACGAAATAATGATAATATAAGATTTTTATTTTTGTATTTTATAATGCCAATATTTTTGTCTACTTTGAAAATTAGTTCAGGAGCTACGCACCTCAATATTCAGCAACGTAAACAGATTATTTTAAATCAAAAAAAACAATTACTTTCTTTAATTAAACTAATGTTAGATGCTGGTTCTGTTATACGTAACAAAAAAGAAATAAACTTACTCTCTGCTAGATCTAGCGTTACGTTTTCTAATATAGGTAAAAAAGTTAACCTATTTTCAGGTCAGAATGAAGTAGACCAGTCCGATTATGTCAGGGATGCGGCTGATTTATTAAAATGGTCTATTCTATTTATATCTCACTCATTACCACCTTTGAAAAGAAAACAAGAATACTATAGTTTAATATTTGTTAAGGTCCTTGAAGCTAAAGGTATTGTAGCTCCAAAAAAAGAACGTTCAAAGTTAAAAGCTAAAAACTCAACAGGTCATCTTACTAACCTAGACCGTCTTGCTGCTCGTTATCACGGTAGCCCTGTACTACCTTCTAAAAGTTCGAAAGAAGATTTGATTTCCCTAATTTCTAATAGTAACCCTGATTTTAAACTAGGCTTATTAAATAGCGCAACTAAAAATAAAAAAGAAGTAAATAAATTAGAAACAGAAGTTTCATTAAAAAATTCAGGTACTAGTCAGGCAGTCATAAGTAATAACAATACACTTAATAGCAGTAAAATTGCACAAGATAAGTACCCACAGTTACTTAAACTAGCACAAGGGCAGGCTGGGCCTAAGCCAGCCCTCCCACTAAATATAAAAAGCATAAGAGTTCTAAAAGAAGCACAAGCCTCAAAAGGTAATAGATTTGAGAATCAAACTTCACTTAAAATTAAGACAAATAATACACACAATCAACCTAAAATAAATAAAGTGGAAGTCGATAAACCATTATTGCAAACAGACTTAAAAAAAGCTTCAATAACCTTCTATCCTGGAGGAAGATTCTTAAGTGACTGAAAAAGAGTTTCAAAAGTAATTTGACAGGAAGAATTAAAATTTAAAGCTATTTATAGTAGAGTTAATAATTCTTTATATCTTGCTAAAAATAATATTTTTAAAAAATTAGTTTTTTGATATGCTATTATTAAAATATTTAGATTATGGAATATTATTAAAAATTTAAGTATTAAATCTGTTTATTCATTTAAACTTCAAACTTTTTTTCTCAAGTTTGGTTTACCCTATTCTATTTTTGATTTAGCTACGCTAAACAAGGATGGAGTTTCCGTAAGCAATCTGAGTGTTAAACTAATTAATTTACGTTTGAATACATTAGCTTTTAAAGCTATAGAATTCAAAGATAAAATATTTAACATGAAAAAAAAAGCAAATAAATCTACCTTGCTAAAAGAAAGAAAAGTAAAAATAGCTTACTTACAAATAAAAGAAAAATTATCTTATCAAATACGAGGCATATTTAAACAGCCTAATGGTTTTAATTATTTAAAATTTAAACGCGTACGCGTATCTAAAAATTACTTAAGCAGCATTACTGCCGTACCCTATGCTAAGGCAGGCCTACGCACACCTATTTCTCTTTTTAAGTATTCACCATACCCTATTATTAATATAATTCCATCTAATACCTTAAGTAATGCACAGGATACTAATAACGCTGACTTAAAATCTATTACGCCAAATGGACAATATGGACAAACAATCACAATGAGCGCTGCAGTTGTAAATAGTAAGCTAGGCGAAGTAGAAAAAGTTGAAGGTAAAAAAGGCGAATTAGAATTATGAATTAACGAGCGAAATATTTGAGAATCAGGTCAACAACTGTCTCTATTAAAAGCAAATGCGTACGCTATTAATCAAGTAAATATTTTAGATAAAATAAAATATCCTATTTTAGAAATTATTTTAAAAAATTTAGAGCAAATGCCTACTAAACGATTTAGCCTGACAAGGTCGTCAATCCTTCCTAATTTGGAAAATTGGACTCTTGATAAAAAATTAGGTTTTATTAGTAAAGAAATTAAACTAGCAAAAACATTCTCTTTAAATAAATCTAGCTATGCTATGCCTTCACAAATTATGCAGAATAGCAGTATTTATGATAATAATGGTTCATTAGTTATCGCCAAAGCAACTAAAGTTTCTAAAGCAGAGCTGGCTATATCTAAAGAAAATTTACCAAAACAAATAGCAGGTCAGATGATACACAGCTTAAAGTTAAACACAGAATTAAAAAAAAGCTTTAATAATTTAGTATATGCTAAGTCTACTATAATTGGAAAAATTAGAAGTATTAAGTTAATAGAGTTGATAGATAAAATGAAAGAAGATATAATTATAGCTGAAAAATTAGCTGCTTTGGAAAGAGTAGCCGATATTACAAACTTAAATTTAATCAATAAAAAGCAATTTCGTCGTATTAATTCAACCAAATATTTAAATAATAAAAATATTTATAGATCTAATAGAATTAAAATTTTACAAACGATTAAAACAATTAAAACAGACTTAAGATTTGAACCTAAATTAGATAGTAATTCCCTGAGCATTATTCCTGTTTCTCTGTTATATTATTCTAACTTAAAAGATACTCCTAAAACTAAAATGAAGAGTAAAAAAAAGGCAATAGATTTAAACACTGCCGTACCACTTGTGTTTAAAAATTCTACACTAGCTGAGCACGCTGAGCACGCTGAGCACGCTGAGCACACTGAGCGTTTATTACAAAAAGTGAATTCTCCAGTCGCTTACGCTGAAAAAGAAAAACCTCCAGTATTAAATGCTTATTTAAGAGAATTAAGTACTTATAATAGAGAAACTAAAGGAACTATAAAATATTTTTCAAAATTCATTGCTTATAATTTTAATACTAAAACTAATAAAATTAGTAATAATATTTATGATTTATTAGCTGCTTCATTTAAAGCTATGCGTTGTTTAATTAGTAAACCTGTTTTTGTTATTACACCAGATAAAATTAAAATACAATTATTTTACTTTTTACTGGTTGCTTCTAAACCCCGATTAAAAAAAGTAAAAAAAAGACTTAAATATAGAAAAAATAATCGTTTACGATTACGTAAAATTTATAAAAAAGCTAGACTATATCAAGCTAAAAATTATGATTTATTTAGTTTAAATAAATTGTTCTCTAAACAATTTGATTTATTGTGTAATATATTAAATAAAGAATTCAATAAACCTGTAGAATTTAATTTAACCCGATTACATTACCCCTCTGGAGATTCTAATATTTTAGTAAATCTTGTGGGACTTATAATTCATAAAGTGCGTACACAGCGTATTTTTAATAAAATATTTGCAGGTTCAATTATTAAAACCCTTATAAAACTTAAAGCACGGAAATTTAATGATATTTCAATTATTCCTGCTTTTTTAACTGGATTAAATATTAAAATTGCTGGACGACTTATGACACAACCTATGAGACCACGTAAAACTATCAATCAAATTCGAAGAGGTGCCTCTGCTAGCGGTAAAATTAATTATTTAAACTTTGCTAGATTAACAAAAAAAAATAAAAGAGGAAGCTTTAGTATTACTATCTCAGCTGGACAAAATTATTTTAAATAAATATAGTGTTAAGCATACTGATAACTGATAACTGATAACTGATAAATAATTATAAAATTATCTTTAAATAAATATTTTATAATTTATAAGGTTAAATTAGCAAAGAAAAGTGTTATGCTTCACCTAAATTTTAAACTTTTTTTATGTGGTTGTTAATACGTTAACACGTTAACACGTTAACACGTTAACACACACATATAATTTACAGGATTAAACCATAAATTTTTATTTTTAAGCAATTTTAAGGTTCAATAGTGCTTTAAATTAATAGTAAAAGCAATAATATTACTATTGAGCGAATCAGAGACAAGCTAAATATAAAAAAATATTATTTTTTTTATTAACCCCTCTTTTTTTTATGATCTTTTATTTTCTTCTTTTATTCAGTACTAGAAAAATATAAACGGTAAAAAAAAACTCAACCCGACCCACCCTTCCGTACTGACTGACGTTGGCTGGCATACGCCAGCCCTGCCAGGGAGGGTAGGGTAGGTATGGTGGGCTATTTTTCCATTAAGTTATAAGGTAGAGCTGAAAAGTTATAAATGAACCTGAAGGACCTGATTGCAATAAGTCGTAAAATAAGATAAATAAAAATAAGGGCATCCCTGCCAGCCCAGCCCTAGCAGTTATTCCAGAAACTGCCTATTAAAAAGAATGTCTTATTTATTACTTTTAAAAAACTAAAAGAGAAACTAGAGTATAACCTAAATTAGCTTATTTTAACGAGTATGCCGAAATTTGGTAGCCGGGTGGGTTTTAGGTACCCATGAATTTTATTTGTAAGAGTTCAAGTCTCTTTACTCGTAATTAAATAAAAATTACTCATACCACATTAGCTCATTAATAGATTAACTGTTACGTTAACTGTGTATGCACAGCTCTTTCACAGGCTTACTCTATTCACCCGGTTGCTTTTCTTTTTTTATTTCAATATATCAATACAAAATAGGTTAATGATCAGCAACTTAAGTATTATCTAAAAATAAATTAATGATAAATTACTTTTATGCTTATTTTTTTGATATCCCTTTTTAGTATTATAATAATCAATAGAACATAGATCTGTATGTAATAATTATTTTTTATATAAAATCATTAAGTATAAAAAGGTACTTTTTTTAATACTATAGATAAATAATAAAAATATTTATTCTTACTAGGTCACTTAGTTGAACTCTACTTTTTATTTTTAAATTGCAAGGCAGGCGTACGCCGGCCAGCGTACGCGTTTATAATTTAATCTTGGTGGTTTAGTATTAGCGCAAAAAAAAATTTTTTTTAAATGTTGCAACCTTAAAGTACCCAGCAGTGTTTACGTTTCCCTTTATTAGGATTACAACTATTAAATAATTATGCGTATTTACGTAAATAAAGGAGAAAAAAAAAAAATTTTTTTTTATAAGTGAAAATTACACAGCCTGTTTGGACTGAAAAAAGTGCCTGAGTATTATGTGTAAATATATATATAAGCAGCGTACGCACTAAACATTTGGCATAAAAAAAAATTTTTTTTTTTATATTTTTAAATATCATTGCAATCTTCATAAATTATAAATATTATTTTTGTACCACCCCTATTAAGAATAACAGCGTAAATTTTCTTTAAGTTAAAAAAATTTTTTTTTTCTCGTAAATATTAATTATATAAAAATATTATGTTTTAGGTTCCTTACTGCTTTATTTGGTTAAAACATATGTAGATACAAAACTAATCGTATTTTACTCATCACTAGTTGATTTTTTTTTTTCATTTTAGTGTCAATTGCTTGGGTAGTAATACTTATTTTTGTTAATTATTATATTAGAGGTGCCCGCTGCACCTTAATTTTTATATATATATATATAAAGAGCTATTTAACTTTAAATTGGAAGTATTAAAAAAAGAACCATAAAATCAACGAAAAATTATAAATTTTTTATATTGAGTTGTAGTTTAATTGGAAAAACACTATCTTTTGGCCGTAGCCGATAGACGTTCGAATCGTCTCAACTCAGCTTATTTCACGTAGTATTTCTCTACCTATTTTATTTACTTCTACTCCTACGTTACATATCCTAACTCTTAATATAGCTTACAAAATTCTAACATAAGATTTATTTGTTATTTGTTATTTGTTATTTGTTATTTGTTATTTGTTATTTGTTATTTGGGGAGATAATTTTCCTTTCTAGCTGCTCAGTTTAAATATATTTTCTTACAAATATTTTACTTATGCTTTGTTCTACTATTCTTGATTTATATATCACTGCTTTTTTTTTTGTATCGAAATGTTCACGCTTTTTTTCTACCAAGTAGAAAGTATAAAAGTTTGTTTAGAAGTTAAGTAAAAAAAAGTTAGTATAAATATAACTTTTATACTTTCATATCTCGAGTATTAGTCTAGAATACAAAAAGGCGGAACAGACAGTATCATTAAATAAAAAATATTTATAGTAACATTAATCATTAATAGTAATATTAACATGCTTAAATATTAACGTAAATACTTAATAACGCAACAAAAGCCTGAGAATATAAATAAGATAGTACATTAAATTTTGTATTATATTTTTAAAGCAAGGTTAATAAAAATAAGATAAACTCTTTCTTGAAGGGCAATTGGCTGAGCGGTTTATAGCGCTTGTCTTGAAAACAAGTATTTTAATAATCGTTGGTTCAAATCCAACATTGCCCGTATGTCTTTTTTTTTCCTGTAAATTTATTGTTATTATTGTGACTATCTATGGCCTTACTTTTTTCTCTTTAAGGAGGTACCTTTTTATAAAGAATAAAGAATAAAGAATTAAAGAATAAAGAATAAAGAATAAAGAATAAAGAATAAAGAATAAAGAATAAAAATTTTTATTCTTTATTCTTTATAAGCTTTGCGTATTTACTTACCGATACGTTTTAGTCCTAATATGATATATTTGGTGCTTGTGAATAAATTAAGTAATTAACATAGGATTTTTAAAATTATAAAAGTAATTTGTATAAGGTGGCTAAACATATAGGCTGGCTGGCGTGGGCAGGCTGGGCTGGCTGGGCTGGGCGTAAGCCAGCCAACGCCTGCCCAGCCTGCCCAGCCTGCGTACGCGTTTATATAATAATTCTTTAATTTAAGGAAACACTGCCGCGCTGCCGAGTTTAAATTTATTTGTTTTAGTCTGTAATTGTGTTACAGTATTACTAAGCTATATTTATACACAAAACTAATTTATCTATCTGCTATCATTAAAAATATTAGAATAAAATATAAATGGAATTCATCCGCATAAAAACATATCAATCTTTATAAAAAAAGTATTGTAGCGCCATTTAAAAATTAACTGTAAGAAAATATTTTGCCTTGTTGTTACAATTTAATTATTAAGTTTAGTAATAGTACAGTTAAAAAAGAAAAAAAATTTTTTTTTTAATATTGTAATACTGCTACATAATTAACCGCAGATATAATATAAATTATACAAGATAGTATCATACAACAACTACATTTTTAATTTTTGTTAATTAAAGGCAGCCAGCCCAGCCTGCCTACGCGTTTATTATTTAGGATAGATGACAAACTGGCCAGTCGCTCACTTTGGGAGTGAGAGATATAGCGCGTTCGAGTCGCGCCTATCCTATTTAAATTAAAAAAGTGATTCTTAGATAAAGGTATTACTAAAAAATGAATTTTAAAGGAGAAAGGCTAAACCATATAAAATTACTATTATTTTCTCATAAAAAAAAAGAAAATTAATTTTGTTGTGTTGATTTAAAAACCCCCCGAGTTATAGATAGAATAATATAATTATTGATTTTGTAGAGTTCTTTATTATTTGCTTCTAAGGTTTGCTGGCGAAGTATTTTAGATGTTTGGTTGTTCGGTTTTAAGTTTTCTTCTATTTTTAGGTTATGATACTTCCTGATGAGGGACGTTTAGGTTTCATTTTGTTGCTATCTATTGATCTTTAGTTATGCTTCTGCTACGCTTCCGTACAGGGCAAATATTTCCCTTACTGATTATATGTTTTATAATTGATCCCCTAGGATGCGGAGCACAGAACACGGAGCACCCGGTCCAGGGCTTGGGAAAGGTATGTTAGTTTTAAGAAGCTAATAGGCTAGTAGAAGATTAAGTTTTAATATTTGGATAATCTTGAGCCGGTGTGCAGGCTAGGGTTTTTGTTTTAATATTTTAACTTAGGTAAAGACTAGTTTAATTAAATAACTGTGGATAGATTTAACAGTATAAATAAAGATTTAATAAAAAAAATAAATAAAAATTAATATTAAAAATGAAAAATCTAAGACAACAATTAGGGGTTATAGGTGGACTATTAACTGGTGTAGTAGCTCACCATTATGGTGGGCGACTTTTAGTGTATAGACAGAGTTTAAAGGAAGCTAGAGATCAAGCATTAAGAGATATAGTAGAAAAGGAAAATCTAGATTTAGTAAATAAACAACTAAGAAGTATACAAGAATATACCGTGTCTATTAGTGAAAATATGGGTCGTTTGGTAAGTAAAACAGTATCTGAGGAACAAATAAAAACAGTTAAAGTATTAACAGATTTGGCTGAAAAACAATGTACTACTGTAAAAGATATATTAGATAAAGGTCCTGATAT
>QVIE01002624.1:0-21791 GCA_013387415.1 Panellus pusillus | reverse complement strand
TTACGTTTTCTAATATAGGTAAAAAAGTTAACCTATTTTCAGGTCAGAATGAAGTAGACCAGTCCGATTATGTCAGGGATGCGGCTGATTTATTAAAATGGTCTATTCTATTATATCTCACTCATTACCACCTTTGAAAAGAAAACAAGAATACTATAGTTTAATATTTGTTAAGGTCCTTGAAGCTAAAGGTATTGTAGCTCCAAAAAAAGAACGTTCAAAGTTAAAAGCTAAAAACTCAACAGGTCATCTTACTAACCTAGACCGTCTTGCTGCTCGTTATCACGGTAGCCCTGTACTACCTTCTAAAAGTTCGAAAGAAGATTTGATTTCCCTAATTTCTAATAGTAACCCTGATTTTAAACTAGGCTTATTAAATAGCGCAACTAAAATAAAAAAGAAGTAAATAAATTAGAAACAGAAGTTTCATTAAAAATTCAGGTACTAGTCAGGCAGTCATAAGTAATAACAATACACTTAATAGCAGTAAAATTGCACAAGATAAGTACCCACAGTTACTTAAACTAGCACAAGGGCAGGCTGGGCCTAAGCCAGCCCTCCCACTAAATATAAAAGCATAAGAGTTCTAAAAGAAGCACAAGCCTCAAAAGGTAATAGATTTGAGAATCAAACTTCACTTAAAATTAAGACAAATAATACACACAATCAACCTAAAATAAATAAAGTGGAAGTCGATAAACCATTATTGCAAACAGACTTAAAAAAAGCTTCAATAACCTTCTATCCTGGAGGAAGATTCTTAAGTGACTGAAAAAGAGTTTCAAAAGTAATTTGACAGGAAGAATTAAATTTAAAGCTATTTATAGTAGAGTTAATAATTCTTTATATCTTGCTAAAATATATATTTTTAAAAAATTAGTTTTTTGATATGCTATTATTAAAATATTTAGATTATGGAATATATTTAAAATTTAAGTATTAAATCTGTTTATTCATTTAAACTTCAAACTTTTTTTCTCAAGTTTGGTTTACCCTATTCTATTTTTGATTTAGCTACGCTAAACAAGGATGGAGTTTCCGTAAGCAATCTGAGTGTTAAACTAATTAATTTACGTTTGAATACATTAGCTTTTAAAGCTATAGAATTCAAAGATAAAATATTTAACATGAAAAAAAAGCAAATAAATCTACCTTGCTAAAAGAAAGAAAAGTAAAATAGCTTACTTACAAATAAAGAAAAATTATCTTATCAAATACGAGGCATATTTAAACAGCCTAATGGTTTTAATTATTTAAAATTTAAACGCGTACGCGTATCTAAAAATTACTTAAGCAGCATTACTGCCGTACCCTATGCTAAGGCAGGCCTACGCACACCTATTTCTCTTTTTAAGTATTCACCATACCCTATTATTAATATAATTCCATCTAATACCTTAAGTAATGCACAGGATACTAATAACGCTGACTTAAAATCTATTACGCCAAATGGACAATATGGACAAACAATCACAATGAGCGCTGCAGTTGTAAATAGTAAGCTAGGCGAAGTAGAAAAAGTTGAAGGTAAAAAAGGCGAATTAGAATTATGAATTAACGAGCGAAATATTTGAGAATCAGGTCAACAACTGTCTCTATTAAAAGCAAATGCGTACGCTATTAATCAAGTAAATATTTTAGATAAAATAAAATATCCTATTTTAGAAATTATTTTAAAAAATTTAGAGCAAATGCCTACTAAACGATTTAGCCTGACAAGGTCGTCAATCCTTCCTAATTTGGAAAATTGGACTCTTGATAAAAAATTAGGTTTTATTAGTAAAGAAATTAAACTAGCAAAAACATTCTCTTTAAATAAATCTAGCTATGCTATGCCTTCACAAATTATGCAGAATAGCAGTATTTATGATAATAATGGTTCATTAGTTATCGCCAAAGCAACTAAAGTTTCTAAAGCAGAGCTGGCTATATCTAAAGAAAATTTACCAAAACAAATAGCAGGTCAGATGATACACAGCTTAAAGTTAAACACAGAATTAAAAAAAAGCTTTAATAATTTAGTATATGCTAAGTCTACTATAATTGGAAAAATTAGAAGTATTAAGTTAATAGAGTTGATAGATAAAATGAAAGAAGATATAATTATAGCTGAAAAATTAGCTGCTTTGGAAAGAGTAGCCGATATTACAAACTTAAATTTAATCAATAAAAAGCAATTTCGTCGTATTAATTCAACCAAATATTTAAATAATAAAAATATTTATAGATCTAATAGAATTAAAATTTTACAAACGATTAAAACAATTAAAACAGACTTAAGATTTGAACCTAAATTAGATAGTAATTCCCTGAGCATTATTCCTGTTTCTCTGTTATATTATTCTAACTTAAAAGATACTCCTAAAACTAAAATGAAGAGTAAAAAAAAGGCAATAGATTTAAACACTGCCGTACCACTTGTGTTTAAAAATTCTACACTAGCTGAGCACGCTGAGCACGCTGAGCACGCTGAGCACACTGAGCGTTTATTACAAAAAGTGAATTCTCCAGTCGCTTACGCTGAAAAAGAAAAACCTCCAGTATTAAATGCTTATTTAAGAGAATTAAGTACTTATAATAGAGAAACTAAAGGAACTATAAAATATTTTTCAAAATTCATTGCTTATAATTTTAATACTAAAACTAATAAAATTAGTAATAATATTTATGATTTATTAGCTGCTTCATTTAAAGCTATGCGTTGTTTAATTAGTAAACCTGTTTTTGTTATTACACCAGATAAAATTAAAATACAATTATTTTACTTTTTACTGGTTGCTTCTAAACCCCGATTAAAAAAAGTAAAAAAAAGACTTAAATATAGAAAAAATAATCGTTTACGATTACGTAAAATTTATAAAAAAGCTAGACTATATCAAGCTAAAAATTATGATTTATTTAGTTTAAATAAATTGTTCTCTAAACAATTTGATTTATTGTGTAATATATTAAATAAAGAATTCAATAAACCTGTAGAATTTAATTTAACCCGATTACATTACCCCTCTGGAGATTCTAATATTTTAGTAAATCTTGTGGGACTTATAATTCATAAAGTGCGTACACAGCGTATTTTTAATAAAATATTTGCAGGTTCAATTATTAAAACCCTTATAAAACTTAAAGCACGGAAATTTAATGATATTTCAATTATTCCTGCTTTTTTAACTGGATTAAATATTAAAATTGCTGGACGACTTATGACACAACCTATGAGACCACGTAAAACTATCAATCAAATTCGAAGAGGTGCCTCTGCTAGCGGTAAAATTAATTATTTAAACTTTGCTAGATTAACAAAAAAAAATAAAAGAGGAAGCTTTAGTATTACTATCTCAGCTGGACAAAATTATTTTAAATAAATATAGTGTTAAGCATACTGATAACTGATAACTGATAACTGATAAATAATTATAAAATTATCTTTAAATAAATATTTTATAATTTATAAGGTTAAATTAGCAAAGAAAAGTGTTATGCTTCACCTAAATTTTAAACTTTTTTTATGTGGTTGTTAATACGTTAACACGTTAACACGTTAACACGTTAACACACACATATAATTTACAGGATTAAACCATAAATTTTTATTTTTAAGCAATTTTAAGGTTCAATAGTGCTTTAAATTAATAGTAAAAGCAATAATATTACTATTGAGCGAATCAGAGACAAGCTAAATATAAAAAAATATTATTTTTTTTATTAACCCCTCTTTTTTTATGATCTTTTATTTTCTTCTTTTATTCAGTACTAGAAAAATATAAACGGTAAAAAAAAACTCAACCCGACCCACCCTTCCGTACTGACTGACGTTGGCTGGCATACGCCAGCCCTGCCAGGGAGGGTAGGGTAGGTATGGTGGGCTATTTTTCCATTAAGTTATAAGGTAGAGCTGAAAAGTTATAAATGAACCTGAAGGACCTGATTGCAATAAGTCGTAAAATAAGATAAATAAAAATAAGGGCATCCCTGCCAGCCCAGCCCTAGCAGTTATTCCAGAAACTGCCTATTAAAAAGAATGTCTTATTTATTACTTTTAAAAAACTAAAAGAGAAACTAGAGTATAACCTAAATTAGCTTATTTTAACGAGTATGCCGAAATTTGGTAGCCGGGTGGGTTTTAGGTACCCATGAATTTTATTTGTAAGAGTTCAAGTCTCTTTACTCGTAATTAAATAAAAATTACTCATACCACATTAGCTCATTAATAGATTAACTGTTACGTTAACTGTGTATGCACAGCTCTTTCACAGGCTTACTCTATTCACCCGGTTGCTTTTCTTTTTTTATTTCAATATATCAATACAAAATAGGTTAATGATCAGCAACTTAAGTATTATCTAAAAATAAATTAATGATAAATTACTTTTATGCTTATTTTTTTGATATCCCTTTTTAGTATTATAATAATCAATAGAACATAGATCTGTATGTAATAATTATTTTTTATATAAAATCATTAAGTATAAAAAGGTACTTTTTTTAATACTATAGATAAATAATAAAAATATTTATTCTTACTAGGTCACTTAGTTGAACTCTACTTTTTATTTTTAAATTGCAAGGCAGGCGTACGCCGGCCAGCGTACGCGTTTATAATTTAATCTTGGTGGTTTAGTATTAGCGCAAAAAAAAATTTTTTTTAAATGTTGCAACCTTAAAGTACCCAGCAGTGTTTACGTTTCCCTTTATTAGGATTACAACTATTAAATAATTATGCGTATTTACGTAAATAAAGGAGAAAAAAAAAAATTTTTTTTTATAAGTGAAAATTACACAGCCTGTTTGGACTGAAAAAAGTGCCTGAGTATTATGTGTAAATATATATATAAGCAGCGTACGCACTAAACATTTGGCATAAAAAAAAATTTTTTTTTTATATTTTTAAATATCATTGCAATCTTCATAAATTATAAATATTATTTTTGTACCACCCCTATTAAGAATAACAGCGTAAATTTTCTTTAAGTTAAAAAAATTTTTTTTTTCTCGTAAATATTAATTATATAAAAATATTATGTTTTAGGTTCCTTACTGCTTTATTTGGTTAAAACATATGTAGATACAAAACTAATCGTATTTTACTCATCACTAGTTGATTTTTTTTTTTCATTTTAGTGTCAATTGCTTGGGTAGTAATACTTATTTTTGTTAATTATTATATTAGAGGTGCCCGCTGCACCTTAATTTTTTATATATATATATATAAAGAGCTATTTAACTTTAAATTGGAAGTATTAAAAAAAGAACCATAAAATCAACGAAAAATTATAAATTTTTTATATTGAGTTGTAGTTTAATTGGAAAAACACTATCTTTTGGCCGTAGCCGATAGACGTTCGAATCGTCTCAACTCAGCTTATTTCACGTAGTATTTCTCTACCTATTTTATTTACTTCTACTCCTACGTTACATATCCTAACTCTTAATATAGCTTACAAAATTCTAACATAAGATTTATTTGTTATTTGTTATTTGTTATTTGTTATTTGTTATTTGTTATTTGTTATTTGGGGAGATAATTTTCCTTTCTAGCTGCTCAGTTTAAATATATTTTCTTACAAATATTTTACTTATGCTTTGTTCTACTATTCTTGATTTATATATCACTGCTTTTTTTTTTGTATCGAAATGTTCACGCTTTTTTTCTACCAAGTAGAAAGTATAAAAGTTTGTTTAGAAGTTAAGTAAAAAAAAGTTAGTATAAATATAACTTTTATACTTTCATATCTCGAGTATTAGTCTAGAATACAAAAAGGCGGAACAGACAGTATCATTAAATAAAAAATATTTATAGTAACATTAATCATTAATAGTAATATTAACATGCTTAAATATTAACGTAAATACTTAATAACGCAACAAAAGCCTGAGAATATAAATAAGATAGTACATTAAATTTTGTATTATATTTTTAAAGCAAGGTTAATAAAAATAAGATAAACTCTTTCTTGAAGGGCAATTGGCTGAGCGGTTTATAGCGCTTGTCTTGAAAACAAGTATTTTAATAATCGTTGGTTCAAATCCAACATTGCCCGTATGTCTTTTTTTTTCCTGTAAATTTATTGTTATTATTGTGACTATCTATGGCCTTACTTTTTTCTCTTTAAGGAGGTACCTTTTTATAAAGAATAAAGAATAAAGAATTAAAGAATAAAGAATAAAGAATAAAGAATAAAGAATAAAGAATAAAGAATAAAAATTTTTATTCTTTATTCTTTATAAGCTTTGCGTATTTACTTACCGATACGTTTTAGTCCTAATATGATATATTTGGTGCTTGTGAATAAATTAAGTAATTAACATAGGATTTTTAAAATTATAAAAGTAATTTGTATAAGGTGGCTAAACATATAGGCTGGCTGGCGTGGGCAGGCTGGGCTGGCTGGGCTGGGCGTAAGCCAGCCAACGCCTGCCCAGCCTGCCCAGCCTGCGTACGCGTTTATATAATAATTCTTTAATTTAAGGAAACACTGCCGCGCTGCCGAGTTTAAATTTATTTGTTTTAGTCTGTAATTGTGTTACAGTATTACTA
Organism: Panellus pusillus; assembly: GCA_013387415.1. Lineage (NCBI taxonomy): Eukaryota > Fungi > Basidiomycota > Agaricomycetes > Agaricales > Mycenaceae > Panellus > Panellus pusillus. The sequence continues at coordinate 15,256 of QVIE01002624.1, read as the reverse complement.
AGCTATATTTATACACAAAACTAATTTATCTATCTGCTATCATTAAAAATATTAGAATAAAATATAAATGGAATTCATCCGCATAAAAACATATCAATCTTTATAAAAAAAGTATTGTAGCGCCATTTAAAAATTAACTGTAAGAAAATATTTTGCCTTGTTGTTACAATTTAATTATTAAGTTTAGTAATAGTACAGTTAAAAAAAGAAAAAAAAATTTTTTTTTTAATATTGTAATACTGCTACATAATTAACCGCAGATATAATATAAATTATACAAGATAGTATCATACAACAACTACATTTTTAATTTTTGTTAATTAAAGGCAGCCAGCCCAGCCTGCCTACGCGTTTATTATTTAGGATAGATGACAAACTGGCCAGTCGCTCACTTTGGGAGTGAGAGATATAGCGCGTTCGAGTCGCGCCTATCCTATTTAAATTAAAAAAGTGATTCTTAGATAAAGGTATTACTAAAAAATGAATTTTAAAGGAGAAAGGCTAAACCATATAAAATTACTATTATTTTCTCATAAAAAAAAAGAAAATTAATTTTGTTGTGTTGATTTAAAAACCCCCCGAGTTATAGATAGAATAATATAATTATTGATTTTGTAGAGTTCTTTATTATTTGCTTCTAAGGTTTGCTGGCGAAGTATTTTAGATGTTTGGTTGTTCGGTTTTAAGTTTTCTTCTATTTTTAGGTTATGATACTTCCTGATGAGGGACGTTTAGGTTTCATTTTGTTGCTATCTATTGATCTTTAGTTATGCTTCTGCTACGCTTCCGTACAGGGCAAATATTTCCCTTACTGATTATATGTTTTATAATTGATCCCCTAGGATGCGGAGCACAGAACACGGAGCACCCGGTCCAGGGCTTGGGAAAGGTATGTTAGTTTTAAGAAGCTAATAGGCTAGTAGAAGATTAAGTTTTAATATTTGGATAATCTTGAGCCGGTGTGCAGGCTAGGGTTTTTGTTTTAATATTTTAACTTAGGTAAAGACTAGTTTAATTAAATAACTGTGGATAGATTTAACAGTATAAATAAAGATTTAATAAAAAAAATAAATAAAAATTAATATTAAAAATGAAAAATCTAAGACAACAATTAGGGGTTATAGGTGGACTATTAACTGGTGTAGTAGCTCACCATTATGGTGGGCGACTTTTAGTGTATAGACAGAGTTTAAAGGAAGCTAGAGATCAAGCATTAAGAGATATAGTAGAAAAGGAAAATCTAGATTTAGTAAATAAACAACTAAGAAGTATACAAGAATATACCGTGTCTATTAGTGAAAATATGGGTCGTTTGGTAAGTAAAACAGTATCTGAGGAACAAATAAAAACAGTTAAAGTATTAACAGATTTGGCTGAAAAACAATGTACTACTGTAAAAGATATATTAGATAAAGGTCCTGATATTCTATCAATAGAAACATATCAATCTATTTATAGAATAAGTGAAGCAAGTGCAAAAGCATCAAGTGAGGCTACTAAAGCTGTAACTGAATTAGTTGATAGTATAAATAAAAACAAACTATTTTCTAATTTTTTAGACTCTTTTTATGATTATTTAAATTCTTTAAATTTATTAGAATTATCTGCTTTATATCATTTATTTGCTTTAACTTTAATATGTCTTCTATTAATTAACATTATTTTTGCAATATTAGGAAATGAAATAATTAACTATTTAAATTTAGATAAAAGATTTCCTCAAATTAGTGGTTTAATAAAATTAAGATTAAAATTTCAAAGATATTATCTAATATTAAATATTACTTTAATTTTTATAATTTATATAGTTTCTGTTATTTTAAATTTTTTAGTTTTATTTTAAATATTAACTAAAGTATAATATATCTAATCTCTCTTTATTTTCTAAACTCTATTTAATTTAGGGGTGTACATTAGTTGTAAAAGTTTACTTGTAAATTAAAAAATGAAAAATTTAATTTGTAATCTAAATCACATGGAAGTTATAAATATTATTTTAATTGTGTTGAAATTATTTCAAATAAAAAATTATTTTATTAAGTGTTAATTATTAGTATTAGTACTCCGATTGTTTTATTTTCAAATTTATGTCAAAGAATTATTAAAGTAGGAGAAAGAGTGTTAATAGGTGCGGTATCTTTAGGTAGAGCATATGGAGGTTATAATGCATATACAAGTGACGGAGCTAAAAAGGAAAGTTATAATAACGGACAAAGTAATAGTAATAGCGAGAGTAGTAATAACGGGAACAGTAAAAATAGTGAAGGAAAATCAGGTAAATAATAATAAATTTATTCAAATTGAAATAATAAATTCAGTAATTGCTAACTACTTATTATTTTTTTAATTTCTTGGTTTAAACTATATAATTTTTAGTTGTTACATGCTAATTAATCTTATTTACTTAATTTTCTCTTAATTACAAAATACTTAGTAAGCGTTTTGTTTATTTAGGATCTATTAGTATAGATCTTATATATAATAAATAATTAATATATCCCCTCTTTCTATTTTCCTAGTCTTTGTTTTCTTTAAAATTATTAGGTTCAGGTTTCGATGTTATCTCAAGTCACAATGGTCACAAGAGTCGCAAGGGGACAAAGGTATTAAATTAAATAAGTGAGAAAGTCCTCGGTTTTATGTATAAAATAAAAGAAGTAAAAACTGTGGTAAGATTTAACAGTATAAAAAAAAATCTTTTTAAATCTAAAAATAGAAAAAAAAATGAAAAACAAATTTATTAACATCTCAAAAAGAATTACCAAAGGTATTCAAAAAGGTTGATTAGTTCCTACTTTACCTGTCTCTATTGCTAATTTTCATAATCATCCTATAACTAGAATTTTTAGAATTATAGGTGGTTTAAGTATATTAATTACATTAGGAAGAATATCTTTAAATATTAATGAGATTCCTAATTATATTTTATATACTTCTAATTTTATTTCAATCTTATTTTTTATATACATGTTTGCTATTAATATCCTTAGATTAATTCATATAATTAAAGTATTAGGTACTGATGAATTAGATGTTAGAAACTCTCCTTTAGATAGATTGGCTTCATTAACCGCTAGAGTAATAATTTGTGCAAAAGGTCTTTGTTATGCGGGAGCTGGTACAAGTAGTGTAGTAGGTACAGGTTTAGCTTTGGATGCTGCATTAGTTAATACAGGTAACGAACCAGTATTTTCACCAGTTTTTGTGTCTTTTTTAAAAACAATTCTACCAGAAGGAGTAATAAAAAAAAATGATATTCAGATGACAGGTACCGAAATCAAAAAAATAGTCAAAAATCTAGATGAAGCTCAAGCAGATCAAGTAGGTTTATCTGATATTAAAAGTACAATACAAGGTTCACCTTCTTTAACTGAGGGAGAAAAAACCGAGCTAGAAGATATTCTTAATAAGGAAAAATTAAACTTACAAGGTAAAGAAGCTTATTTAAAAACTAAAATTAAAGAAGAACTAGATAAACTTAAAAAATAAAATGATAATAAATCAAAAATAAATGACACATAATTACGTAAATCCAATTTTGTTGACTTTAAATATGATTCACATTCACTCATTCGGTGTTTTCGCTCTTACGTTTCATCACTTTTCATTCCCATCTTCGTAGTCTTTTAGAGCATTTTTCTACTCGCTTATCGACCAACCTTCACGGCGTTTCTAGTATAGCTCTTCCGCTTTAGTAAAACAGTATATTCTGTAATATCTGTATCGATTAGGTTCACCGGGAGTATCCTACGTTTCATTAAGTATAGGTCAGAGTCTCCCGTCCTTTTTTTGACCCCCTGCCCTAGCCTGTATAAAACTTGAAATTATATTTAGTTAAACATAAATTTTATAATATAAAAACAGGTTTAAAGCCTTTAAGTTAACCCCTCACCCTCATAATAAGGATTTAGATCTTACTTATTATATTCTTTTATGAAAACATAAAAAATTAACCCTTAATCTAAGGAAAATATAGTATCTTTTAAAAATAGAAAAAAAATAAAAAAAAAATGAAAAATATATTAGAATTATTAACAAAATCATTAAATGATTTTTATAGCCAATTAGGACTAGGTGAAACATTAGCTGCAGTAAATCTTAGTGGATGTTTAGTGGTTATTGTAAGTATGATATCTATTATAATAGTACTATATTTTGATAGTTTAATAGTAAAATATAAAATAGTTGAACGATATCCTCGATTAAGAAATATTATAGAAATAAGAAGAAAATTTCAAAAGTATTATTTAATTTGAGATATTTCAGTTATTTTATGTGTCTTAATTATTATGGCTTCTTTAAATATTTTTTTTATTTTTACTTAATTTTATTTAGTTCTTTGTTCAATAAAATACAGTTACACGCAAAGAAATAGTCTCATTTATCCGGCCTAGCCAGGGAGAGGCAGCGTATGCCTGCAAGGAATGTTAGAAAAAAAAAAGGGTATTCTTTAATTTCTCAAATTTATTGTTATTTTAAACTTCAACTAAATCTTTTTTAATAGTTTATGATTTAATCAGCCGCGTATGCACGTACGCGGGGAGTTAGATAATTTATATTTTATTAGAAGTAATTGCAATAATTTTTAATAATGTAATATAAATTATCTTAAATGTTAATAGTAGAAGAATAATTTATTATTTAAAGGCTATCTTTTTTTTTTTAAAACTATTATAAATACTTAATATTAAGTATTAGGATTCTGACTGTTTTTCAGGCAGTAATTCATAGGATTACTTTTACAATTACAACTTTTTCGGGTTAAGTAAGTAGTTTAATTAAAATATTTAAATAAAATTTTACAGTACGGAGCAGCATTGTATTATAGAGTAGTCCAACATATATAAAAAATAAATAAGGTTTTAAGAGAAAGATAACCTAAAATTCTCTTTTTAATTAAATATTTTACATTTTATCATGAAAAAAATAATTTCTTTTTTAATTAATGTTACTCAATCTTCGTTATACATTAAATTTACTCATTCTTCTGTCGCTAAAGGTTTAAAAAAAGGGTTTAGTATTCCAACTTTACCTCAAAAAATTGCAAAATTTTATAATTTATTATTTGTTAGAATTTTACGTTTTATTGGGGGAATTTCTGTCGTTTTAGTTGTAACCAGATATCATTTAAATTTACCAGAATATTTACATTTACCATTAGCTATACTTGCTTCTGTTCAAATGCTTTCGATTATTATAATTTTTTTAATAAAAATATTTTACGGTCTTTATATCTTTATATATAAAAAAGAAATATTTGAAGTCAAAAATTCACCGTTAGATCATTGAGCTACGCATATAGCTAAAATACTTTATTGTGCTAAATGAGGTTGCGCTGTAGCAGGTGGTGGGGTAGGACTATTAGCAGCAGGTAGTACTATAGACCAAGTAATTGTTGCTAGTAATAATCCTCCTGTTTTTATACCATTTATGGGTAAATAATATGGTAAAGTATTCGGTGTAACACAGGTAGAAGGTACTTCACAAATGACAAATTTAAAAACGAATACCAATACTTCTTCTGTAACTCCTGCAGAAAATTCAACATATCAGGTAAGTGTTACAGAAATAATTAATAAATATCAATCTTTAACTCCCGAACAAAAACAAGAATTTATGCTTGAGCTTAATAAAAGCTATGAAGAAGAGGTAAGAAGAAGAAGTAATCCTAGAAGATAATTAAAACTAAATCTTTTTTAATAGTTTGCTGTATTTTCTATTTTTACTTTTATCTTTAATATAAATTAGCTATGGACTGGAGAAATTAGAGGTATCCAGAACCATTTGTTATTCTATTTTTTTTTTTATAGTTTAACCCTACTCTTTTTAAATAAATTTTTTATATATACTATGTTAAACAAATTATTCGGAACACCTATGAAAACTTTGACTACTACTGGAACTGCTATAACATTTGCTTCTTACATTGAGAGTAAACTTTCTACAAGTCAAAAAGTAATATATGAGGAATTTAAAAGTCAAACTGAGGCTTATAAAAAAGAGAGTCTAGATACTAAATATGAAGCTTTGGTTAATCAACGAACACAGGAATCTTGTAGTGAATCATTACTAAATACTGCGGATAAAGCTAAAGAATATTTCGAAACTAGTCGCACTGAAAAAAGCGCTTCAGATTATTTTTATAATAAAGGGATGGAAAAATTACAAGAGGCTACAGATATTTTTAAAAATTGTAGAAAATCTAAATTTATAGATGATTCCTCTGATTTAATCAATAAATTAAACGAATTTATACATAGTTTAAATTCCGAACAATTATTAGCCCTATGTAATATATTCTGTAGTATTACAATTTTATTATTCTTAATTAATTTAATAATCATATATTATAGTGACCATCTAATTAAATATTTCCAACTAGAAGATAAAAACACTTGACTAGCTAAATTTATATTAATCAGAAAAAAATTAAATAAATACTACTATGGATATAATATTATAATTATATTAGGTTTATTATTTTCTCTTATTTTTATAAATTTTTTAGGATTATTTTATTAGTTATACTGGTGCAGGTTATTAATATAGTGAGACTTAACCTTGTTTATCCCATATAACTTTATTACTTTTTACTTCTACACTTAGAATACTTCAACTTAGAGCTCGATTATTTACATATACTATCCAGGGATTCGCTCTTGCGGAAGCCACTGTAAAATTTGCATTAAACAATAATGATTGCATTATACCGTACGCCGGCCTTGTTCTTTACTCTTAATAATAAAAGATTAAATTTTAAATAACCCCTCTCTACACACCCAGGCGTATGCCAGTACGGGCCCGTAAGGGTTTGATACTTATTATAAATAAACGCGTATATTTCCGTTTAACTTATTAATTTATCTTTTTTACCTCTTGTTTATCCCCGGCTCCGCCACTCCTGTATTTTGGTTTTCTCTATTATTATCTGTCCGACATTATTCGCTCGTACTCTTTTTTTATATCTATTTATATATTATAGAGAATAAAATAGTCTTATTTTATATTAAAGGTCTATACGAGGTATTGTACGGTGAAGTCTAACGACTAGTGATTTGATGATGTTTAACTCTTAAAGGCTTATGGGTATGTATACCTGTCTTGTATTTGAGAGGGTATCTGTTGTAGACACAGCCACTATTTAGATTAGTGATTCTGTCACTGTTAAAGTAGGTGTACAGATTCATTCATGGTTTGGTTTATATTTTCAGGTATGTAAGAGGTTCCTGTTTTAATTTACCTCTTTTTAAAATTTATATATATAAATTTATGAAAATTAATCTTTTAAAATTGTTAACTATTCTTGATTTTTTAAATGAGCATTATCTCTTTACTACTCTATTCTCTTGTATTATTTTTTTGCCTTTTACTTTTTTAATTTTTGATGGTTTCAGCTTTTCGGATAATAAGTTTATGAAAAGTTGACAAATATTTAATATTTTCTTTACATTAGTTATTTTATTAATTTTATTTTTTAATATTATAACTCTAAATTAAATAATTATTCTATTTATTGTTTTCCTTTTTTTTGTGATATTCAAAGTATTTATTTATTAGATATATTTTTAGATCATATAGAAACAATGTGTGATTACTATATAAATTTAAATCTCAACTATATTATTAAAATAATTAACCCCCTTTTTAAATTTAATCGACTAATAGTCCCTTAAAGTTTATTGCTGTATTGTCTTTAAGGGTATAATGCAAGTATGTCTTATTTCCTTTGGAACAATGTTTCTTTGAGTATACGGAAGTCTCTATTATATTGAGATTTCCGGTCATAAAATAATAAAAAAAAATAGAAAGGTATTTTATTTTTTTTTTACTTTTATAGAGAGATATTTTATAAATCTCTAATAATGAAATGGTTTTATTAAGTGTCTACTCGTCACTTCCCGCTCCTACTGATGATTCTTCTCTGTGCTAGTCCCAGGCTTCTGGGCTGGTGAGGGTGAAAGTGTGCAGGTGTTGTGTTTCTGACGTTTGTTGTGCTCAATATTTAAGGTATGGTTTAGTGCAGTTCAGGCTCCATGACAGCTGTCTTGCGTATCATTTCAAGTGTTGATCCCTACGTAGTCCGTACTACGCTGCGTATTAGTACGGAAGGAGCGCTGCTGTGGTTGGTTACATACCACCGAAGGATGCAGGGTAAGTCAATTATATTGTTATATATTATTTAATTAGTACTAGTTTCTAATTAACCTCAACTGGCTTAGTTTCTATGGATAAATAAGACCGATCTTTTTAACTGTTTTAATATTAGATATTATTGAGCATTTGCTATAAGATTTCTATATTATACTGTTAGATTAAACTGTTAGAAGAAGAAAGAAGATAAATTTCTGTAAAGGATTGTTATATTTTTACTCATTTATTTCTAGTGAGTTTAAATTTATGAGGTTAATGGGTTTAAAACCTGAACTGATTGGTTGAGATTAAGAGAATCTCCTTAAAAAATTCTTTTTTAAAATAAACGCGTACGCACGCGTACGCGTAAAAAAAAAATTTTATATAAAACATGACAATTTTAAAAAAATATTGAGATAATTTTACGTTCTTTACTTATAAGCGATTAGATGGTTTGTTAAAGACTTTTTCTTACTTGTGTTTAATAATATTAATTATTAAGTGTTATCAGAATATAAATAATATATATATAGCTATAGAATATTTTTTCTATGGAAAGATATTAAGATTAATAATAAGTAAATATAAAAATAAAATAAATAATAATATTTTAATTTTAAGTTTATTTTTCATTTTAATAGGTATGTTTATAAATTATTATATATTGTCTGATTTGAATCTAAATATTATTAATTATATTAATAATTATATTGATCTACATATAGTTTTATAAAAAAAAATTAATATTAATTTTAACTGCTATAGTTGAGCTATATTTATTATTTTCTGTTTATGTATTTGTTAGTTTACTTTTCGTTTTATTCTAGGTTTTATTGATGTTAATTTTTTATTTTCGTTTTATTTTCGGTTTTACTTATAAGTAAGTTTAAGTAATTTAAAAATATGTTAATATAAACTAATAGAATAATAGGTTAAACTTTCTTTGATTATGATGTTAAATATACATAGGCAGGCTGGCGTAGGCTGGCGTAGGCGTAAAATATAGAGTAATATTTAAGAAATAAATTCAAAAAAAATAATTAATTGTATTACATACTTCCTGTTGTATTGTTAATTTATTCTACTTAAAATTAAAGCATTAAAACTTAATTATAAGGTGGACTATTAAAGTTTATTCTGTTATATAATAATAGTAAAATATGTTATTATTATAAAAATAGATAATCTAAACTAGGTATAATAATAATAAAAAAACCTCCTAGTTCTAAATTAATAGAGGTAAGGTAACAAGAGATTAGCTCCAGCGCAAGCGAGTGCTGTTACTGGATATTAAATTAAGAATTTATAACAAAAATCTCACAAATCGATATCTTATTGTACAGTATGTTATCGTAAAAATTTATATAATAAGTGTTTTTACAGCTACTGTAAAGTAGTGTAGGTAACATTGATTTGTATATAAATAAAAAAAAAAATAAAATACCTTTCTATATAATTGTCAACATTTGCGCTATGATTTGTAATCAGCCTTTTAAAGTAATTTAATTATTGGTAGTAGTACAGATACGCAAGCCTAAATTATTCTAGAAAAAAAAAAAGCTTATCCTTCTTAGATTGAACCTGAATATATTCAATCTGGTAATAAAACTAAAAGAGAAAAAAATAACCTCCTAAGATCAGATATTATAAAAATAGAGTTATAAAAGAAGGTAAAAAAATTATAGTTAATAAAAATTTTTTTACTAGGTTATATTTAACACATGCTCAAATAATAGTTAATCTTTAGTTTTTATTAATCGAAAAGTAAAAGATAATATACTAGAAAGCTAGGCCTCGCTTGCGCAGCTGGGACTACTGCTACTTCACACCAATGAGATCTCACCCTGTGAACTGCGCACTGCTGCAATCTAGAGGTGGAGTAGGTTATTAGTTAGGGGAGAAGTATGATAGTTTTATCAAATTACTTTTATAGAGGGATTTTTTGTTATTTTTTTCTACCCTCACAAGGTTCGAAGCTATTACCAGGTTAGTGTTGGTGTATGTGTTTTATCTCCTATAGATGGGGAAGTATATATCTCACATACGGGTGTGTAGTGTACCATTAACTTTGCCCTCTTTCATTAAAACGAAAGTTGCTAGATTATTTCTGTTATTTTAATCCTTTGTATATTTTTGATTCTCAGGGTTGTGCTGGAGCCTGACTATGTTTGTGATGTCGACTTGGTAGTGTTCGCCCGGGAGGTTGCCCCTTGATGTTAGTGAATAAATCTTTTTATTTGGTTGATTTGTACACCAGGTGGTATGCTCATTTATTGTATTGGTTTTACTTTAATTATATACTGTGGATAAAGTTAAAGAATATTTTGAAACGGGGACACATTCAGCTATTATAAAACTTTTACGCTTACCCTTATGAAGATATGAACGTGATCAGATTTGGTGATGTTATCTTCGGTTATACCAGACTACGCAAATTTTGGTTTAGTTATGGCAACAATTGTGAAGAGAAATATCTTTTTGGGATTATATGATTATTGATTTTGCGGATTTTATTGATTATGTAATTTAATTTTTTTTAAGTAAATAATCTCTTAATTATTTTTTGGGATTTGTGTGAACACACAGCTTATATATTTAATAAACGGTGAATTTTTTTGGGTTGTTTGGGAATTTTTACGGGTGGATGGGGAGGGTGTCATACCAACGGCTATCAAGGTATGGTGCAGTAAAATTAACAACAACAACTCTAAAACGAAAGAGATATATAGTTGTTAACTTTTTATGTGGGGAGATTTTATTTGGATATTTTTAAAATAATTTTAAAGTGAGACATACATTATTAGAAAGTGAGACACGCATTATTAGAGGAGGTGTTAGATGTGTTAGAGTTTTTAATTACTATTGGTAATTCTTATTCTCATTATCATTCTTATTATTGGGTAGGTTTTTTGATTTTTATCAGCCGCTATTTATATTTCTTTATAATTCCTAGTTAGAGTTAATGAATTGTTTAGAAAAAATAAACCTTATAAAAAAATTTATAAATAGAATTTTGTAGAATAAGTTTAGTGGTTTCATGGCTATTAATATATTATTATAATAAATTAGGATTATGGTTATAATAATATAAAACTAAGTATATATTATTAAATAAACGCGTGCGTACGCGTATATTAAAAGTCCTCTTAGTCTATTTAATAGGGTAAGATAACTAGAGATTACCTTCACGCGGTGTAACTGTTTAAACTAAAATCTCTATAATAATATTAATAACTAATATTATTTAATAAGTTTGATAAATACATAATAGGTATGTAAAATAGTATATTTCCTATTTATCAATAATAGATTAAATTATTGTTTTATCTACTTAATGCTATTATAAATAAATTATTTTTAATAAAGAATAATATTATTTTATAGCAATCCTACCTTAATTTTATCATAATTATCTACCTTAATTTAATCATAATTATTTTATACTGATTTAGAGTATTATGTATAAAATAAATAATAAGGTAAAATATTACTAAATATTAATTAAAAGTTATTAGTTAGTATTTTAAAATCAGACTCTTTTCAAATTTAAATAAAAATTAAAACTAAAATGATCAAATCTAAATACATCGCAACAAAACAAAATAAATATATATTTTATACTAATTATATATTTAACAAAACATTTACAAATAGTGCTATTTTATTTTCGGATAAAGCTAAAATTGATTTTAATAAAGAAGATATAAAACTTTCTGAAGAAGAAATTCTAAATTTTAAAAAGGAGTAGAAGATTTAAAAAATTTAGGTACTACAAATAGTGAAGTTGAAGAAGTTAATTCATTATTAAATAATTATGTTAAAGAAAATCCTAACAACATGTCTAGTTATGCTGAAGATTTTCCTAAGTTAGTTTCTAATTCTTCAGAAGACTTAAATAATATTTCTGAAAAAGAAAATAATATTACATTTAATATAGTAAAGAGTATATATGAAAATTTAGAAAGATATAGTAATAACGGAACTATAGATGAAAATTGTGTTAAAAACGTAAACTTATCAGAATTAATAAATAAGGTAATATCTAAATCAGTACAAAATCCTCAAGGATCAGAATCAGATAAAATAGAAAAAGTAGGTCAAATAGTAACAGATACTTTGGAAAAAGAAGGTATTATCAAAAAAATAGGTGAAATTACCTTGAAGGATATTTATGATAAAATGAACAATTTAGATAGTTTATTGAAAATAAAGTTTACTCCTAATTACATAAATTATGGTTTTAATTTAGTTAGTTATGGTTTAATATTAAGAGGTTATAATAAATTTGTACATAATAAACCTATAGCTTCTAATATATCAGCAGAAGAAGTCAGAGTAATTAAAACAACTAGAACAATTACTAGATTTTGATTTGCAGGTCTAATGGCACCTTTGTTATTATTAGGTTTTAATAGGTTACGTGAAAATAGAGAATTATTTAAAATAGAAATAAATCCTTTAAATGACAATGATAATAAAGATACATCATTAAATAATAGTTTATTTTTACTATTATTAAAAAATCTTAAGAATAATTCAGCTTCATTTAATTTAATATGGATATTTACTATAATCACTGTCTTATTTATCTTACTAATTATTATATTATGATATTTAGATATATTTAATGTTTTAAATTTCATTTCTGAATTAAAAAAAAATATAATAATGGATTATTTAAAAAATGTTACTTTGATAGTAATTATTATACCTATAATTATTAATAGTATTATGCTTTATTTATTAACCCGAAATAAAAATTATTATACTAAATTTTTAGAACAAGATAAATTTTTATCAGCTTTTAGAGTAAATTTTATAAATTCATTAATAAATATAATTAATAAGAATGAACTTAAAAATTATTATATATCAACTTGTAGAGCTGAATTAATTATATACCTTTTTATATTAATAATATATTATATTTTTATATGTTAAATTTTTGGTTTTTCTACTTTACTTTATTACAGCAACACAGCTTTCGATTTACTTCACTTTAAATTAATGTTTATTAACGAAAAAAAAAACCTACTCATTTAAAACAAATACGCAATATTAATTAAATTTGTGCTTCAATTATTTAATATTAAGATCCGGTTTAATTAACCGAAAAATGAGAAGGATAACTAATATTAATTGTTATATAAAGCCCACACCAAATTTAAACTTTTTATAGGAAGTTAATTAAAACTTTGCTTTTTTTTTCTTTATATCGATCGCATTTTATTTCTTAGCTTTCAGTAACATAAGATTTAATTAATAATAAAAAAAAAAATCTAAACTAATTTAAGTCCTATTAGTACTTTATGAATAAGGCGAGGTAACAAGAGATTAGCTCCTGCGCAAGCGAGTGCTGTTACTGGATAAAATATATTATAATATATAACTAAAATCTCACAATTGCTATAAACAGTATTAGCAATAAAAAATTTATAGTTTAATTGTTAACACTGTGTATCGGTGTTACATTTAATTGTGTATAAAATAATAAAGATTTCAAGAGATAGTCTTATAAAAAAATCTCTTCTTAATAAATTTAAACATAATAAAAAATGACAAATGTAAACACTAATTGAGATACGTTTTATTGTTATAGGTCAACTTTTTTTCTGATTATTTTTAGGAATTCAATTATGAAATTTTATATTAAAAACACAATTAATTTCTGAAAATTTTAGAGCAAAAATTATAAATTTAAGTTTTTTAGAATTATTTATTATTATTTTTACTATAATTTCTTCATTTAAATTTTTATTTGTAATATCTTTTGATTATTTATTTTTCGATTATATTAACATAGAAAACAATGAAGCTACAAATTATTTATTAGGAGATAATAATTCAAACAGCTCAAATTCAAACAACTCCAAAACTTCAGCCGCTACAGCAGCAGGAAATAGTGCTATTATGACAGCTGGTTTAGCTGGAGGTTTGTCAATTGGAAAAAAATATGCCTTCTGTAGGCGGGAAAATAGCGGCAGTAGCAGGAGGTCTTGCAGCAGGAACATTAGGTATTGCAGCTAAGAACGCTAGCGAAAATATAAGTAAAAACATCGGAAACAGTAAATTTTTAGATACTATAGATTACTATGAAATTATAGGATTATCCAAAAATGGTAATGATTTAGAAAATTTATTAAAAATTGTCCATATGAATCAAAAATTAGCATTTATTTGTTTAATTTTAATGGTATATTATATAATAATTTATATGATTAAAGTTAACAATGTTGAAACATTTTTAACTAAACATTTAAATATAAAAATAGTAAAATTTTTGATAAAAATATTTAAAAACAACCAAAAAGTAAGTGGTATATTAGTTTTTTGTTTTCTTGTTTTATTTATAGTTAGTTTTGGATCTTCTTTTATTATACAGATTTTATAATACAAAATTTTGATCAGATAAAAGATTTTTATCTAAAATAAACTTAAAATAATTTAATAATTATTTAAATTATATTTGGTACGCCGCCTTATGGCATTTTTTGTTCCTATATTACAGTAAAATTAATAATAGAAAATTATCCCCTTTTTTTTTTACCTCTATTATTAGGAAAAAAAATTTAACTTTCTAGTATATTTCAGGTTTCTAGAAGTAAGTAGCGGGAATAGGGTTTGTAATAATTTTTTATTGTATAAGGATTAGTAATTAGTAAGACGATTAAAGACTATTAAAGTATATATTTTATTTGGAGGGTTTATGTTATATAAACTAATTGAAGTTTATACTAAAACTAGGTTAAATCCTTCTAGTTCTTTCTTAATAGAGGTAGTTTAAAATAATATATTAGATTTTTTGATGTATTATTACAGGATTTAAATTAATATATTTTTAAATTGTAGAAAGTTTTATGAGATATCTTTAATGTGAATAGTAGAAGAAAATTTATAATTTTAAAGGCTATCTTTTATTTTAACTTTTTTTTAGTGTTATATTTTGTGCGAAGCAGTACCCTTTAAATTAAATAAGTTTTAAGAGATGAAACTAAAAAAAAAAATCTCTTTTTATAAAAAAAAAAATTTTTACAATGCAAACAATTTAATAATATATTTTACAATATTAATACAGCTTTTTTAAATAAATTTATATATTTTTATTTTTATTACAATTTTTTTATTT
>QVIE01003098.1:0-18708 GCA_013387415.1 Panellus pusillus | reverse complement strand
CTAAAGGTTTAAAAAAAGGGTTTAGTATTCCAACTTTACCTCAAAAAATTGCAAAATTTTATAATTTATTATTTGTTAGAATTTTACGTTTTATTGGGGGAATTTCTGTCGTTTTAGTTGTAACCAGATATCATTTAAATTTACCAGAATATTTACATTTACCATTAGCTATACTTGCTTCTGTTCAAATGCTTTCGATTATTATAATTTTTTTAATAAAAATATTTTACGGTCTTTATATCTTTATATATAAAAAAGAAATATTTGAAGTCAAAAATTCACCGTTAGATCATTGAGCTACGCATATAGCTAAAATACTTTATTGTGCTAAATGAGGTTGCGCTGTAGCAGGTGGTGGGGTAGGACTATTAGCAGCAGGTAGTACTATAGACCAAGTAATTGTTGCTAGTAATAATCCTCCTGTTTTTATACCATTTATGGGTAAATAATATGGTAAAGTATTCGGTGTAACACAGGTAGAAGGTACTTCACAAATGACAAATTTAAAAACGAATACCAATACTTCTTCTGTAACTCCTGCAGAAAATTCAACATATCAGGTAAGTGTTACAGAAATAATTAATAAATATCAATCTTTAACTCCCGAACAAAAACAAGAATTTATGCTTGAGCTTAATAAAAGCTATGAAGAAGAGGTAAGAAGAAGAAGTAATCCTAGAAGATAATTAAAACTAAATCTTTTTTAATAGTTTGCTGTATTTTCTATTTTTACTTTTATCTTTAATATAAATTAGCTATGGACTGGAGAAATTAGAGGTATCCAGAACCATTTGTTATTCTATTTTTTTTTTTATAGTTTAACCCTACTCTTTTTAAATAAATTTTTTATATATACTATGTTAAACAAATTATTCGGAACACCTATGAAAACTTTGACTACTACTGGAACTGCTATAACATTTGCTTCTTACATTGAGAGTAAACTTTCTACAAGTCAAAAAGTAATATATGAGGAATTTAAAAGTCAAACTGAGGCTTATAAAAAAGAGAGTCTAGATACTAAATATGAAGCTTTGGTTAATCAACGAACACAGGAATCTTGTAGTGAATCATTACTAAATACTGCGGATAAAGCTAAAGAATATTTCGAAACTAGTCGCACTGAAAAAAGCGCTTCAGATTATTTTTATAATAAAGGGATGGAAAAATTACAAGAGGCTACAGATATTTTTAAAAATTGTAGAAAATCTAAATTTATAGATGATTCCTCTGATTTAATCAATAAATTAAACGAATTTATACATAGTTTAAATTCCGAACAATTATTAGCCCTATGTAATATATTCTGTAGTATTACAATTTTATTATTCTTAATTAATTTAATAATCATATATTATAGTGACCATCTAATTAAATATTTCCAACTAGAAGATAAAAACACTTGACTAGCTAAATTTATATTAATCAGAAAAAAATTAAATAAATACTACTATGGATATAATATTATAATTATATTAGGTTTATTATTTTCTCTTATTTTTATAAATTTTTTAGGATTATTTTATTAGTTATACTGGTGCAGGTTATTAATATAGTGAGACTTAACCTTGTTTATCCCATATAACTTTATTACTTTTTACTTCTACACTTAGAATACTTCAACTTAGAGCTCGATTATTTACATATACTATCCAGGGATTCGCTCTTGCGGAAGCCACTGTAAAATTTGCATTAAACAATAATGATTGCATTATACCGTACGCCGGCCTTGTTCTTTACTCTTAATAATAAAAGATTAAATTTTAAATAACCCCTCTCTACACACCCAGGCGTATGCCAGTACGGGCCCGTAAGGGTTTGATACTTATTATAAATAAACGCGTATATTTCCGTTTAACTTATTAATTTATCTTTTTTACCTCTTGTTTATCCCCGGCTCCGCCACTCCTGTATTTTGGTTTTCTCTATTATTATCTGTCCGACATTATTCGCTCGTACTCTTTTTTTATATCTATTTATATATTATAGAGAATAAAATAGTCTTATTTTATATTAAAGGTCTATACGAGGTATTGTACGGTGAAGTCTAACGACTAGTGATTTGATGATGTTTAACTCTTAAAGGCTTATGGGTATGTATACCTGTCTTGTATTTGAGAGGGTATCTGTTGTAGACACAGCCACTATTTAGATTAGTGATTCTGTCACTGTTAAAGTAGGTGTACAGATTCATTCATGGTTTGGTTTATATTTTCAGGTATGTAAGAGGTTCCTGTTTTAATTTACCTCTTTTTAAAATTTATATATATAAATTTATGAAAATTAATCTTTTAAAATTGTTAACTATTCTTGATTTTTTAAATGAGCATTATCTCTTTACTACTCTATTCTCTTGTATTATTTTTTTGCCTTTTACTTTTTTAATTTTTGATGGTTTCAGCTTTTCGGATAATAAGTTTATGAAAAGTTGACAAATATTTAATATTTTCTTTACATTAGTTATTTTATTAATTTTATTTTTTAATATTATAACTCTAAATTAAATAATTATTCTATTTATTGTTTTCCTTTTTTTTGTGATATTCAAAGTATTTATTTATTAGATATATTTTTAGATCATATAGAAACAATGTGTGATTACTATATAAATTTAAATCTCAACTATATTATTAAAATAATTAACCCCCTTTTTAAATTTAATCGACTAATAGTCCCTTAAAGTTTATTGCTGTATTGTCTTTAAGGGTATAATGCAAGTATGTCTTATTTCCTTTGGAACAATGTTTCTTTGAGTATACGGAAGTCTCTATTATATTGAGATTTCCGGTCATAAAATAATAAAAAAAAATAGAAAGGTATTTTATTTTTTTTTTACTTTTATAGAGAGATATTTTATAAATCTCTAATAATGAAATGGTTTTATTAAGTGTCTACTCGTCACTTCCCGCTCCTACTGATGATTCTTCTCTGTGCTAGTCCCAGGCTTCTGGGCTGGTGAGGGTGAAAGTGTGCAGGTGTTGTGTTTCTGACGTTTGTTGTGCTCAATATTTAAGGTATGGTTTAGTGCAGTTCAGGCTCCATGACAGCTGTCTTGCGTATCATTTCAAGTGTTGATCCCTACGTAGTCCGTACTACGCTGCGTATTAGTACGGAAGGAGCGCTGCTGTGGTTGGTTACATACCACCGAAGGATGCAGGGTAAGTCAATTATATTGTTATATATTATTTAATTAGTACTAGTTTCTAATTAACCTCAACTGGCTTAGTTTCTATGGATAAATAAGACCGATCTTTTTAACTGTTTTAATATTAGATATTATTGAGCATTTGCTATAAGATTTCTATATTATACTGTTAGATTAAACTGTTAGAAGAAGAAAGAAGATAAATTTCTGTAAAGGATTGTTATATTTTTACTCATTTATTTCTAGTGAGTTTAAATTTATGAGGTTAATGGGTTTAAAACCTGAACTGATTGGTTGAGATTAAGAGAATCTCCTTAAAAAATTCTTTTTTAAAATAAACGCGTACGCACGCGTACGCGTAAAAAAAAAATTTTATATAAAACATGACAATTTTAAAAAAATATTGAGATAATTTTACGTTCTTTACTTATAAGCGATTAGATGGTTTGTTAAAGACTTTTTCTTACTTGTGTTTAATAATATTAATTATTAAGTGTTATCAGAATATAAATAATATATATATAGCTATAGAATATTTTTTCTATGGAAAGATATTAAGATTAATAATAAGTAAATATAAAAATAAAATAAATAATAATATTTTAATTTTAAGTTTATTTTTCATTTTAATAGGTATGTTTATAAATTATTATATATTGTCTGATTTGAATCTAAATATTATTAATTATATTAATAATTATATTGATCTACATATAGTTTTATAAAAAAAAATTAATATTAATTTTAACTGCTATAGTTGAGCTATATTTATTATTTTCTGTTTATGTATTTGTTAGTTTACTTTTCGTTTTATTCTAGGTTTTATTGATGTTAATTTTTTATTTTCGTTTTATTTTCGGTTTTACTTATAAGTAAGTTTAAGTAATTTAAAAATATGTTAATATAAACTAATAGAATAATAGGTTAAACTTTCTTTGATTATGATGTTAAATATACATAGGCAGGCTGGCGTAGGCTGGCGTAGGCGTAAAATATAGAGTAATATTTAAGAAATAAATTCAAAAAAAATAATTAATTGTATTACATACTTCCTGTTGTATTGTTAATTTATTCTACTTAAAATTAAAGCATTAAAACTTAATTATAAGGTGGACTATTAAAGTTTATTCTGTTATATAATAATAGTAAAATATGTTATTATTATAAAAATAGATAATCTAAACTAGGTATAATAATAATAAAAAAACCTCCTAGTTCTAAATTAATAGAGGTAAGGTAACAAGAGATTAGCTCCAGCGCAAGCGAGTGCTGTTACTGGATATTAAATTAAGAATTTATAACAAAAATCTCACAAATCGATATCTTATTGTACAGTATGTTATCGTAAAAATTTATATAATAAGTGTTTTTACAGCTACTGTAAAGTAGTGTAGGTAACATTGATTTGTATATAAATAAAAAAAAAAAATAAAATACCTTTCTATATAATTGTCAACATTTGCGCTATGATTTGTAATCAGCCTTTTAAAGTAATTTAATTATTGGTAGTAGTACAGATACGCAAGCCTAAATTATTCTAGAAAAAAAAAAAGCTTATCCTTCTTAGATTGAACCTGAATATATTCAATCTGGTAATAAAACTAAAAGAGAAAAAAATAACCTCCTAAGATCAGATATTATAAAAATAGAGTTATAAAAGAAGGTAAAAAAATTATAGTTAATAAAAATTTTTTTACTAGGTTATATTTAACACATGCTCAAATAATAGTTAATCTTTAGTTTTTATTAATCGAAAAGTAAAAGATAATATACTAGAAAGCTAGGCCTCGCTTGCGCAGCTGGGACTACTGCTACTTCACACCAATGAGATCTCACCCTGTGAACTGCGCACTGCTGCAATCTAGAGGTGGAGTAGGTTATTAGTTAGGGGAGAAGTATGATAGTTTTATCAAATTACTTTTATAGAGGGATTTTTTGTTATTTTTTTCTACCCTCACAAGGTTCGAAGCTATTACCAGGTTAGTGTTGGTGTATGTGTTTTATCTCCTATAGATGGGGAAGTATATATCTCACATACGGGTGTGTAGTGTACCATTAACTTTGCCCTCTTTCATTAAAACGAAAGTTGCTAGATTATTTCTGTTATTTTAATCCTTTGTATATTTTTGATTCTCAGGGTTGTGCTGGAGCCTGACTATGTTTGTGATGTCGACTTGGTAGTGTTCGCCCGGGAGGTTGCCCCTTGATGTTAGTGAATAAATCTTTTTATTTGGTTGATTTGTACACCAGGTGGTATGCTCATTTATTGTATTGGTTTTACTTTAATTATATACTGTGGATAAAGTTAAAGAATATTTTGAAACGGGGACACATTCAGCTATTATAAAACTTTTACGCTTACCCTTATGAAGATATGAACGTGATCAGATTTGGTGATGTTATCTTCGGTTATACCAGACTACGCAAATTTTGGTTTAGTTATGGCAACAATTGTGAAGAGAAATATCTTTTTGGGATTATATGATTATTGATTTTGCGGATTTTATTGATTATGTAATTTAATTTTTTTTAAGTAAATAATCTCTTAATTATTTTTTGGGATTTGTGTGAACACACAGCTTATATATTTAATAAACGGTGAATTTTTTTGGGTTGTTTGGGAATTTTTACGGGTGGATGGGGAGGGTGTCATACCAACGGCTATCAAGGTATGGTGCAGTAAAATTAACAACAACAACTCTAAAACGAAAGAGATATATAGTTGTTAACTTTTTATGTGGGGAGATTTTATTTGGATATTTTTAAAATAATTTTAAAGTGAGACATACATTATTAGAAAGTGAGACACGCATTATTAGAGGAGGTGTTAGATGTGTTAGAGTTTTTAATTACTATTGGTAATTCTTATTCTCATTATCATTCTTATTATTGGGTAGGTTTTTTGATTTTTATCAGCCGCTATTTATATTTCTTTATAATTCCTAGTTAGAGTTAATGAATTGTTTAGAAAAAATAAACCTTATAAAAAAATTTATAAATAGAATTTTGTAGAATAAGTTTAGTGGTTTCATGGCTATTAATATATTATTATAATAAATTAGGATTATGGTTATAATAATATAAAACTAAGTATATATTATTAAATAAACGCGTGCGTACGCGTATATTAAAAGTCCTCTTAGTCTATTTAATAGGGTAAGATAACTAGAGATTACCTTCACGCGGTGTAACTGTTTAAACTAAAATCTCTATAATAATATTAATAACTAATATTATTTAATAAGTTTGATAAATACATAATAGGTATGTAAAATAGTATATTTCCTATTTATCAATAATAGATTAAATTATTGTTTTATCTACTTAATGCTATTATAAATAAATTATTTTTAATAAAGAATAATATTATTTTATAGCAATCCTACCTTAATTTTATCATAATTATCTACCTTAATTTAATCATAATTATTTTATACTGATTTAGAGTATTATGTATAAAATAAATAATAAGGTAAAATATTACTAAATATTAATTAAAAGTTATTAGTTAGTATTTTAAAATCAGACTCTTTTCAAATTTAAATAAAAATTAAAACTAAAATGATCAAATCTAAATACATCGCAACAAAACAAAATAAATATATATTTTATACTAATTATATATTTAACAAAACATTTACAAATAGTGCTATTTTATTTTCGGATAAAGCTAAAATTGATTTTAATAAAGAAGATATAAAACTTTCTGAAGAAGAAATTCTAAATTTTAAAAAAGGAGTAGAAGATTTAAAAAATTTAGGTACTACAAATAGTGAAGTTGAAGAAGTTAATTCATTATTAAATAATTATGTTAAAGAAAATCCTAACAACATGTCTAGTTATGCTGAAGATTTTCCTAAGTTAGTTTCTAATTCTTCAGAAGACTTAAATAATATTTCTGAAAAAGAAAATAATATTACATTTAATATAGTAAAGAGTATATATGAAAATTTAGAAAGATATAGTAATAACGGAACTATAGATGAAAATTGTGTTAAAAACGTAAACTTATCAGAATTAATAAATAAGGTAATATCTAAATCAGTACAAAATCCTCAAGGATCAGAATCAGATAAAATAGAAAAAGTAGGTCAAATAGTAACAGATACTTTGGAAAAAGAAGGTATTATCAAAAAAATAGGTGAAATTACCTTGAAGGATATTTATGATAAAATGAACAATTTAGATAGTTTATTGAAAATAAAGTTTACTCCTAATTACATAAATTATGGTTTTAATTTAGTTAGTTATGGTTTAATATTAAGAGGTTATAATAAATTTGTACATAATAAACCTATAGCTTCTAATATATCAGCAGAAGAAGTCAGAGTAATTAAAACAACTAGAACAATTACTAGATTTTGATTTGCAGGTCTAATGGCACCTTTGTTATTATTAGGTTTTAATAGGTTACGTGAAAATAGAGAATTATTTAAAATAGAAATAAATCCTTTAAATGACAATGATAATAAAGATACATCATTAAATAATAGTTTATTTTTACTATTATTAAAAAATCTTAAGAATAATTCAGCTTCATTTAATTTAATATGGATATTTACTATAATCACTGTCTTATTTATCTTACTAATTATTATATTATGATATTTAGATATATTTAATGTTTTAAATTTCATTTCTGAATTAAAAAAAAATATAATAATGGATTATTTAAAAAATGTTACTTTGATAGTAATTATTATACCTATAATTATTAATAGTATTATGCTTTATTTATTAACCCGAAATAAAAATTATTATACTAAAATTTTAGAACAAGATAAATTTTTATCAGCTTTTAGAGTAAATTTTATAAATTCATTAATAAATATAATTAATAAGAATGAACTTAAAAATTATTATATATCAACTTGTAGAGCTGAATTAATTATATACCTTTTTATATTAATAATATATTATATTTTTATATGTTAAATTTTTGGTTTTTCTACTTTACTTTATTACAGCAACAGCTTTCGATTTACTTCACTTTAAATTAATGTTATTAACGAAAAAAAAAAAAACCTACTCATTTAAAACAAATACGCAATATTAATTAAATTTGTGCTTCAATTATTTAATATTAAGATCCGGTTTAATTAACCGAAAAATGAGAAGGATAACTAATATTAATTGTTATATAAAGCCCACACCAAATTTAAACTTTTTATAGGAAGTTAATTAAAACTTTGCTTTTTTTTTTCTTTATATCGATCGCATTTTATTTCTTAGCTTTCAGTAACATAAGATTTAATTAATAATAAAAAAAAAAAATCTAAACTAATTTAAGTCCTATTAGTACTTTATGAATAAGGCGAGGTAACAAGAGATTAGCTCCTGCGCAAGCGAGTGCTGTTACTGGATAAATATATATTTATAATATATAACTAAAATCTCACAATTGCTATAAACAGTATTAGCAATAAAAAATTTTATAGTTTAATTGTTAACACTGTGTATCGGTGTTACATTTAATTGTGTATAAAATAATAAAGATTTCAAGAGATAGTCTTATAAAAAAAATCTCTTCTTAATAAATTTAAACATAATAAAAAATGACAAATGTAAACACTAATTGAGATACGTATTTTATTGTTATAGGTCAACTTTTTTTCTGATTATTTTTAGGAATTCAATTATGAAATTTTATATTAAAAACACAATTAATTTCTGAAAATTTTAGAGCAAAAATTATAAATTTAAGTTTTTTAGAATTATTTATTATTATTTTTACTATAATTTCTTCATTTAAATTTTTATTTGTAATATCTTTTGATTATTTATTTTTCGATTATATTAACATAGAAAACAATGAAGCTACAAATTATTTATTAGGAGATAATAATTCAAACAGCTCAAATTCAAACAACTCCAAAACTTCAGCCGCTACAGCAGCAGGAAATAGTGCTATTATGACAGCTGGTTTAGCTGGAGGTTTGTCAATTGGAAAAAATATGCCTTCTGTAGGCGGGAAAATAGCGGCAGTAGCAGGAGGTCTTGCAGCAGGAACATTAGGTATTGCAGCTAAGAACGCTAGCGAAAATATAAGTAAAAACATCGGAAACAGTAAATTTTTAGATACTATAGATTACTATGAAATTATAGGATTATCCAAAAATGGTAATGATTTAGAAAATTTATTAAAAATTGTCCATATGAATCAAAAATTAGCATTTATTTGTTTAATTTTAATGGTATATTATATAATAATTTATATGATTAAAGTTAACAATGTTGAAACATTTTTAACTAAACATTTAAATATAAAAATAGTAAAATTTTTGATAAAAATATTTAAATACAACCAAAAAGTAAGTGGTATATTAGTTTTTTGTTTTCTTGTTTTATTTATAGTTAGTTTTGGATCTTCTTTTTATTATACAGATTTTATAATACAAAATTTTGATCAGATAAAAGATTTTTATCTAAAATAAACTTAAAATAATTTAATAATTATTTAAATTATATTTGGTACGCCGCCTTATGGCATTTTTTGTTCCTATATTACAGTAAAATTAATAATAGAAAATTATCCCCTTTTTTTTTTACCTCTATTATTAGGAAAAAAAAAATTTAACTTTCTAGTATATTTCAGGTTTCTAGAAGTAAGTAGCGGGAATAGGGTTTGTAATAATTTTTTATTGTATAAGGATTAGTAATTAGTAAGACGATTAAAGACTATTAAAGTATATATTTTATTTGGAGGGGTTTATGTTATATAAACTAATTGAAGTTTATACTAAAACTAGGTTAAATCCTTCTAGTTCTTTCTTAATAGAGGTAGTTTAAAATAATATATTAGATTTTTGTGATGTATTATTACAGGATTTAAATTAATATATTTTAAATTGTAGAAAGTTTTATGAGATATCTTTAATGTGAATAGTAGAAGAAAAATTTATAATTTTAAAGGCTATCTTTTTATTTTAACTTTTTTTTAGTGTTATATTTTGTGCGAAGCAGTACCCTTTAAATTAAATAAGGTTTTAAGAGATGATAACCTAAAAAAAAATCTCTTTTTATAAAAAAAAAAATTTTTACAATGCAAACAATTTTTAATAATATATTTTACAATATTAATACAGCTTTTTTAAATAAATTTATATATTTTATTTTATTACAATTTTTTATTTGAGGTTTTGTTATTTTCAGTTTTACTTTGGTTTTTTATTTATTAATTTCAGGTTATTTAGGATCTAATATTAGAGAAAAAATTATTGTTATGTTAAAGGATCGCAAATTTTTTATAAAAATTTTTATTATTAATTTTATAGTAATGCTTTTTTTAAACTTTAATGTAATACATTTAGATAATACAGTTATTAATATTACTGTAGATAATGAAGTATTTCGTTTTAGTGGTGAAGTTTTAAGACAAATTGCGAATTTGCCTGGTTTTGTTAATTTAGAAAATGCGGCTGCGTTTTCAGTTTGTGCTAATATAGCTAGAAGTTTAGTATTAAAACATAATATGGGTTTATTACCTAAGATGGGATTTGTAATAGCTTCAGGAACTGGAGGAGGTATTGGTATGAATATAGTTAGAAAAATAAATAGTTTTGGTTTATCTGAAACAAAAGTAAATCTTATAGTAGTAAATAACCCTTCAGAAATAGTACGAGAAAGTCTAAGCAGAAATATTAACAATAATAATATTACAACATTAACTAATTGAATTAATAATCATTTAGGTATGACTAATAATACTATTTATAATTTTAATAGTCATTCAAATGAGACTATAACAACAATAACAGGTAATAATAAATTTCTTTCTAATAATCTTGCAAGTAGTAATATAATTAGTAATGTTGATTTAAATATATTCACTAATCAACATTGAGGGAATCAACCACAATTTATTAGACAATATTTACCTTGAGTTGAAAATTATATTAATAATAATAATAATAATATAATTTATAGTGTAAATGAAAATATAATAAGTGAAAATATAGTTAATACTCAAAATAACAATTTAATTTTTGAACATATTATTGATCTTATAACAAATAATATATATCTTCATTATATTAATATTTATTTGCTAGCTATGTTATTTATAATTATAACTTGTCGATATTTAATAGCTGATAATCAACAATTTTTAGAAAAAATTAAAAAATTACCTTTAGGAAATTATATTTATAAAGTTATTAATTGGTATACTAATATTTGAGTTAAATCTTCAATTATATGATTATACTATATAATAATTATAGTTATAATTTTTAATTGTGTATCAATTTATTCTTTTTATCATATACTTAGCATTATAAATTAACAATATATTTTTAATAATAGATCATAGGTCATTTGGATAATAAGCAGTATGAGTTGAAGTCGTACTATTTTAGTATATTTACTAAATTGATGAAACTAAGTTAATTCACCTAGTCATTAAAAATATTTATAAGGATATAAAAAATATTAAAACATTTATATCTCCTTTAACAAGTAGTTAACATTTTTTATAAATAAATAAACACATTGCGAGAGGTGATAGGAGATAGGGGACAGGTGATAGGCGAAACTATACGGTGAATAATATTTAATTGAATGAAAAAGTTAAATGTAAATTACTTGTATTGATCTTGAAGATTCAATTGGATAATATTTACTAAGTTATGGTTATCTTCTAAATAATAAATTTAATATCCCCTCTTTTTAATAAAAATCTTACTATATTTAAAAATATATTTATTTTAATTTAAAAACAAAATAGCAGTTACATAAGATTATATAATCTAAACTAATTTAAGACCTGTTAGTACTTTATGTTTAAGGCTAGGTTACATGAGATTACCTTCACGAGGTGTAACTGTTTTTAACCAAAATCTCTAATATAATCTTTTTTTTATTATATTCTATAATCTATAAAGTATATATAAAATAAAGTATTATATAAAATAGGTAAGATCTTTTATAGAGAACTAGACTATATTTTTATATAGTCAATTTATCAATAATAGATTAAATTATTGTATTATCTTCCTAATGGTTTAATTATTATTAATTAATTTTATTCTTAATTATATATTTAAATAATATAGTATAATATAATTTTTTATAATAGACCAACACTATCTTAGTTTAGTCCTAATTATATTTTACCAATTCACGTATTATAAACTTAGTCCGCTTACCCTTATGAGGATAAGAACTTGAAGAAATTTCTTTCATAAATCTTCTGATATACCAGACTACGCAAATTTAGGTATGTATTTTTAAGGTTTTATTAATAGTTTAGTTATTTAAAATATTTATTTTGTGGAACTTATCAATCTTTTTTTATAATGTTTTTCTTAAGGTTAATCACACAAATAAGATAAAGGTTAATCACACAAATAAGATAAAGGTTAATCACACAAATAAGATAAAGGTAAATCACACAAATTAGATAAAGAAGTGGAGGAGAAGACTTTTTTTTTTTGAAGTTAAAGCCTATGATATTTCTTTTTTTTTTAAGTTAAATTTTAGAGAATTTAATTAAAACAAAACTATAAGTAAATACTTAATAAAATACTAATTTACCTTTTTTGGTAAAGTCTCTTTTTAAATTTTTTTTAATATAAACCATGAATTTCAATCCAACTAAATTATTAATAATAATAGAGTTTTTAAATAAACAAGAACTTTTAATAACTTTATTTGCTTTTTTAGTAACTTTACCTTTTTCCTTTTTTATATTAGACGGATTTAAATTATCTAAAAATAAGTATTTAAAAATGTATCAAAAGTTTATTTTTATAGGAATATTAGTACTAAGTTTTCTACTATTTTTATATTTATTTGATATCAATGTAATTTATAATGCTGGAGATAATGATAGTAATAAAGACCCGCACGCTGAACTTTTTAAAAAAGGTGTAGAAGCAGCCAAATATTTAGGCGATAAATTAGGTGACGGAGCTGCAGCAGCTGCTGGAGTTTCAGGTATGGCTAAGTTAATGGTTAAGTCTGCGCCTTTACAAACTAAAGCTCTAGGTTTAGCTTTAGGTGCTGGAGTGGGTATAATAGGTAAAAGAGCTGCTCAAGCAGCTGCAGATGCAGCACTAAATACTTCAAGTAATAATTTTTTAAATATAAATACTAAAAATTTAAATCCGGGTAATAACAGCATAGATTTTTAAGTTTTAACAGATATTAACTCAATTAATATTTATAAAAATTTTTTAAATAAAAACACTGAATCATTAGAACAAATTAATAATTGGATTTTAAGTGAAAATAATTTAAATTATTTTCAATATATATTAAAATTATTTAGTAGTGATAATAATATTGAAGTTTTATTATCATCAATGTTAATCATTAATATTATAAAAATAATGTTATTACTATTAGCTATAATAAATTTATTTATTTATTCATTAAGTTTTTTAAACATTGAAATGAATTGATTAGTAAAATATAGTTTAATATCAGAATTTATGAGAATAAAATTAATTAAAAAGATAAATATATTAATTAATTATACTCAAAAATCTATTATCGCTAATTTATTTATTATATTTATCGGTATGTTTATTTGTGATTTTTACACCTTATATTTAACTAATTTGTATATTTACAATATTGAACAATATAGTACCTATTATTTAGAATTTATAAAAAATAAATAATTAATAAACCCTCTTTCTCGCCTTTGGCGATTAATAATCCCTATTTTTAATTTAACTTTTTTTATCTAAATTTTAAGTTACAAAAATTTAGACTAACTTATTATATCTTAATTAAGATATAGATAAATCCTTTAATTTTAAAGAAAATTAAATAAGCGCGTAGCGATTGCGTAGCGAGGAGAAGATAATTATAATTTAAAATATTAAGTTGAATTATTAAAGCCTTCCGCACTCTTAGCATTGTACGGGAACCTCGATCTACACCGATATAAACTTTTTAGAGGAAGTTTATTTATAAACTTTGCATTGCTTATATTATAAGTATCAGCCTCTTTTTTAAATAAACAATTTTATAATACATGACACAAAATAAACCAAATATTACTAAAAATTTAAGTTTGATAGCAGTATTTGCATCAAAATATTTTTTTGAAACAGAATATTATTCTCTAATAGCATCTATAAGTTATAGAGAAAATTTTTATAAAATTCCGTATACAGATCTGCGGGATTGAGATAAAGAAACTATGTTTAAAGGCCAAAATATTAAGGAACCTTTTAACATTATCAGTATAATTAAACAAAGAGACTCTATGAAAAATAATATATTAAGACATAAAAATATAGATTATGATTTAAATAATACCTATGTAAATATTTCCGAGCTAAAAAATTTAGACCATATTTTAATATTGGATCATTTATTTTTTAATAAAGAATTTTTAGACGGGTATCTTTTTTCTAAAAGACTAAATTTAACAAATAGTGTCTTTATATTTGAGCGTACAGAATGAAAAGATTTAGTAAATAAATTTAAACACTTAAATATTACTCTTAGTGGAGGTTCCACCACAAAACGGCAAGTATTGTCACCAGTTCAATTAAATCTAGCTCGATTTTTAATTAGTGTCGACGGATTTAAAGAGTCCCATAAATCAATAGTAAATTCATTCAATATACATAAGGAAGTACATAAAAAAGTTTCAATTATAAATTTTTCACGTGATTATAGAATATGACTAATTAGAGAGTATATCAGATTAATACCTAATATTGATAATACAGAACTATATACTCTTATTTTATTTTGAAATAATATACAAATCCCGAAAAATATAAATACTTTATTTAATGCTATAGATATAAATAATCATGATTACTTTAGAGAACATCTAAATTTATTTATTAAAAGTACTAGTGTAAATTTTAAATTAGATTATAAATTCCTTGAAATAGAATTTGTTAATAATTTTAATGAAAAATTATTAAAATCGGACTTAGAAAATTATCCTTTAGATAAAAGATTTAAAACTTTAGATGAATTATGTATAGCAATAAAAGTATATAAAACCAATGTTTCTGGTTTAAAAAAAAGAAAAAATTTAAATAGAAGTAATAAAAAAACTGCGCAAGAATTAGGGATTAGAAAATATAGCACTACTACTAAAAATATTCATTTAAAAGATAGTACTATGAATGATGAATCTATTGAATTAGACAAATTAAATGAAACAAAATTAAACTCTACATCGCAAATCACAACTATAGATAAAAATTTAAATGATAGAAATTTTTATTTTCTTGAAATTAAAAAACTTTTAGAAAATAATGAATTAAATGAAAACACTCAAAAAAAATTAGAAACTTTAGGATTTCAGCATAAACTAATTAACATTGATAATAATAATAAAAATAAGATTCCTTTAAACATACCCTGGTTCCACTGGACTATTAGCAATATTGACCGCTTTCTAGTGTCAAACACTTAATAACAAATTTATAACTCCTCTTTGCTAAAAAAAAGAAAGAAACGCGTGTGTATTTTTAACAGCTGTCTTACTAAGGTTAACCTTGGGGTATATGGTTTGCAAATCCCAGGTCTGATTTTTAGGGTCCGTAATGAGAAGTATGCTCAAATCTGGATCGATTTTAAATTTTCTTTGATGTTGCTTTAGATTGAGTCCTACCGATCTTGCTTTTGATTGAGGTGTGATTACTGCTTTATTTCTAGTAGATTTATGGTTTATAGTTTTTTTTTTGTTTATAATAGAAAGTAGCGTTTAGTTGTGAATATTTGTTTTATTGAAGGTATTACAAGATTAGTCCAAGTTTCAGCTGCAGGTACTATTATAAATAATGCTTTAGGTATTCCATTGGGACTTACAGGGAAACAATGAAACTAAGTAGGGCAAGGTTTACCTACCTTAAGGTAGGTAGGTTTATTAACTAAAAACTTCCAGTATTATTATAATTGTTTCTTCAACTTAGGTAATGAGCTTTTTAGAATTTTTAATGAATTAAATTTACTTTTTTGGCTAACATTGTTTAATAAATAAAAACTAGTTTAAGTCCTACTAGTACCATTTGTTAGAGGCAAGGTAACAAGGTCTTCACGGGGCGTTACTGTTAAATTGATATACAAAAATCTAATATTTGGTATCTAAACTGATTATATTTAGCATTTAAAATTAAGTATAATCAATAAATTAAAGTTTTAAGAGATAGTCTTTTCCTTTAGCTTATGTTATTTAGCTATAAACGAAGTTAAAAAAAAAAATCTTTTCTTAAATTAATTATAAAATAGAAAATGTTAAACGCGTACGCTGGCCGGCGTAGGCTGGCGTACCCCTACGCCGGCCTACGCCAGCCTGCCTATGATTATTTTAAATAAAATAGGTATTGTTGTTCCGGAAGGTAGTGAAGCTATAAAAGTATACGCTTCAGCTGTATTAATTTTTTCTCTAGTTGCACTATTTGCTTTTATGAATGTGTTCGGATATTTTTTAAGTTTATATTTAGTAAATAGTTTAGATATAAAAAAAAATATCCTAAATTTTAGTAGAATAATAGGATATTTTGAAAATAGTTTATTATTATTTTTTATGCTAGTGTACCCACCCAGGCCAGGCAGGGCCGGCTGGGTGGGTGTACGCCAACCTGCCAGCCAGCCAGCCTGTACGGGTGGGTTATATTTTGTTTAATTTGCTTATTAATTATAATAATCCTTTTTTTAATTCTCTATTTTATTTTTAAAACTTTATATTATTTAATACTCTTTAATTATAACAATGTTAAAAATTACGTTCTTTTTACTTTTAGTCTAATGAGTAGGCACCAGATACTCACATTAGAGAAACCAGAAACACCAGAGGCATCAACACTATCATATTTTTAAAAACATAAAAATTGACAATATTGAAGTTTATTTTTTTAGCTTGTGTCTTTTCGTACATAACATAATAAACTTAATTAGTTATTAAGAATTAAGGATACTTACCCTTAAAATAAAAAATGCAGCAAATAAAAATAGACTGTTTAGCCCAGCCAGCCTGCCCTGCCCTGCCTGGCCAGGGTTGGGTGTGTGAGACATAAAAGCATAAAAGGGAACATAGAACATATATTACAAGTGCGTGAGCATAAATAAACCTACAACAAGGCTAGCAAAAACTAGTTAAAAATAAGACCTGTAATACAGGTTTAGCCTGCCCAGCCTGTCAGCCTAGCCAGCTAGTGTAGGTAAGTATAAATACTTTAAACCTTATAGTTTAAATAATGCCAAAAATAAAAGCACTAAAAAGAAAAGCTTAAATTAAAAATTAATTTATTTAGTGTAGGGTTTGGGCTGGCTGGCTGGGCAGGCGTACGCCCTGCCAGCCCTGCCCGGCTTTGTTTTTATAATAAAACGAGCCCTTCCGGATTCGAACCGGAATTACTCTAATCGACAATTAGATGCTTTACCAATTAAGCTAAGGGCCCTAATTTAAATTACTTATTTTTGTTTACTAGTTTTACCTCTATTCTTAGACAAATCATTTTTAAACTTACTTATTTTTGTGTTTACTCAATTTTAGTTATTGTAAATTATTAATGTTAAAAGTTTTAGTGTTACAGTATAATAAACCTAAGATTACCATATATCGAATAATTTAGTTAAGACTTTTCTTTACTCAAAACTAGTTCAGTCATATCCTAATAATTTTTTTAACATTACTAGCATATATAATATAAAAACCATAGTTGTCATTTGTTAATAATATTTAAGTAGTAAATTTTTTTTACTCAACCTACCCTACTTACCCTGGCCTGGCGTTGGCTGGCTGGGCAGGGCGTATGCCAGCCAACGCCTGCCCAGCCCAGCCCTGCCTCCCTCCCCTGCCTGCCTGTACGGGGGGGTTATTTTTTTTTGAATTTAAGACGGGCCCTGCTTTAATTCTTTAATTCGGATTAGAGAAGATTCGAACTTCTAAAGGTTTCCCCAGCAATTAGCAATCGCCTTATCTTACCAATGAATACTAATCCTTATACCCCTAATCTCCAGTACAGCTGTAATTACACCGACTAATAATTAATAAATAAATAAAAGTGTTAGCTGCTAGCGCATTAATAATTAGTTAAAGTAAGAATATTTTTATTTATGGCTGAGCTGGCAGGGCTTGCAGGGCTGTCAAGTCTGCCTGCCCTTATTTCTAGGTAGCAAATACCTCCGCTTTTATTTATTTAAATTTTACAAGGCTGACCATTCTGACCATTCTGACCATTCTGACCATTCTGACCATTCTGACCATTCTGACCATTCTGACCATTCTGACCATTCTGACCATTCTGACCACTGTTATATAATAAAAACCCACTAATTATCAATTAATTACTCTTAACTATTATTAACCTTTGGTCTACGTAACAGAAACCTTTATAAGATAAAAAAGAGGTAATTTTTACAAGCACAAACAGTTCTTACTTATTTATTCTTTTTTTTTTAAGTAATGGGAGGGCAGGGCAGGCGTTGGCTGGCATACGCCCTGCCCAGCCTGCCCTTATTTTGTGATAACACTGACCTATGATTGTTAGAGGAAAAATATATTTACTTTTCTTATATTTTAGAGGCAACCCTCAGCCTTTTGTCAGTTACACATATGATAAATAGATCAAAGAAAACAG